>QEQW01000110.1:0-56365 GCA_004016085.1 Claviceps quebecensis
GCGGTGTGGTAACCCCCCCCCCCCCCCTTCACCCTTCACCCCCACCAGCATCGCTTTGAACATTGGAAAGATGAGGAAAACCTGCCAAGGCGACAGAAACAACAGGAACATTGAATTTTAAGATATTGGAACGCCAACCCCTTTTCTCCTCGATGCTTGCAACAACAGACTCGATCGATGTAGGATGAAGCAGAACCGTGGAATTGATTGGAAGCTCAATGAGACGGGACATGCATAATGCGAGAGAAGAGAAGAGAAAGAAAAAAAGAAGAAGAGTGGTGCGAATGGGCTTCTCATCAGATCTGTTATCGCGATGAGATTGAGAAAAATGACTCCGGTTTTGAATAGCCCCAATGGATCCCATGCCTCCAGCGCCTTTGGTGTTTCCAATGATCCTAGTGCCTAAATTACCAGCCACACATTGCGACATGGCATCCAGTGCGGCAGGTGAAGCCAGTGGAATGATTGTGTCGTCTTCTTTGCAAGAAGACGAGAGTGGTAGAATGGAGGCCTATAACCCGATATATGGCGAGGACTGATATCTGCAAGAATTGGCACCTGCTCATGTTATTGTTGTTGTTGTTATTCAGCTGACGATGGAGCTGGTGACGCCTGTCTTTCTTGCTCAGCGGAGCCTATGGAGATCATAAAAGACTTGATGCCTCTATGGAGAGGAGACACAGCACAGGTGGCAGAACGAGACAAGTGATGAGGTTGGGCATCGACGGCGTGAAACATGTTTTATTTAGGCCGTGAGTTGCGCTGGCGGGCGTCCTCTTGACTCTTGGTCATTGTCTAGCGTCGTCTTGCTACTCTATAGCCCCGATTCGCCATTAGGTGAAACATCCATAGAGCTGGCATTTTTAGGTGTCCGTTGTTGGCGGAGCCGAGCGTTGCCGCTGCGAAGCCGTCTTCGTCCAGTCGTAGCAGGTGATTCGTCGTCATCGTCGTACGCGGCCGCCTGTGCAGCATGGAGTCGCGCTTCGTCCAGGTCGCTGACATCACTTGGCCGGTCTCGCAGCCATTGCATGCGCGGACCGGACCGAGCTCGCTCTGATACCCGGAAGCCATAGATTTTGGGCTGGTAGACGTGGCCGGGGCCCAGACCGGGGCCGATGTTTCGGGCGTACATGCCGTTGACCAGAGGCTCGTCGTTGGGAACTCGTGATGTTGACATGCTGAACAGCACTTCCGTACCCCGTTTCGTCAGATCGTATTCGGGAAAGGTGAGCAGAAAGAGCGCACCAAACGTGCGGCCGAAGAAGGCGCCGTCGACGGTTTGGAAACGGCTGTTGGGGGGAACGTATACGTCCAGACAGGACGGGCAGAACAGCTTGACCGTGTCTTCGCCAGGAATGTCTGACAAGCCGACGGGCAGGGTCCTGGCCTGTTCGCAATTTGTTCGTGGGCAGCAGCCGAAATGACCCGCCTCGTACTTTTGACTCATCTGTTGAATGCCCACACGAGAACATATAAAACGCTGATGAATGAGGCCGTATAGCATCTCCGCAGACGATTCAATAACAGAAAGGTCGCTAGCCATTCTGCTGTGACGCCGTCGGCCCCCCATGCGCCCTTGACCTTCGCCAAGGCCAGACTCATTGTCATCCTCTTCTTCTTCTTCCTCGTCTACATCGACGTCCTCTTCAGGTTCCACGTCCAAAATCATCTGCCGGCAGGGGAGGAGAGAGAAATAGAAGAACGAATTAGCGGATTACTCAGTGAGACGTAACACGGTCTTCTCTTGCAAGGCAAGGGAAATAAGAAGGAATGAGAGCCGCCAAGACATACCTCTAATGCTTCTTTGTACATGGCGACTTGTATTTGCAGACCCGTCAGATTGAAATCATCCTCGATGAACTCTTCCGTCACCTCGGCGAAGTATTCATGACCTAACAGGGCGCAAAAGCTGGAGACCCAGTTTTCGGGCGCGCCGGAATCTGAAGACATGGCGACGACGGGACCGAGACAGCCTGATGGCTCGTCGAACGCGGGTTGAGATATTTCTCGTTACAGATTCGGTACGCGGTACACCTTGCGGCACAACTTGTCGTGGAGGGGCACACTGTCGAGACTCGAGAGTCGAGACTCGATGGGCCGCAAAAGCTCGTCAGGGTCGATCGAGGTGGAGTTCCGAGTGGTTGGGCGGCGCGCGTCCCGCAGATGAGCAGGCAGATAGATGAGAGTCGGGCAGCGCGATTGGCAAACGATGAGGAAGACTGATGGCCGTGAAGTCCGTATCGGAGACGATAAAGGAGTTCAAATTCCACAGTGCGAAGCGGGTAAGGCTGCTTTGATGCTGCGGGCGGAAGAGCTGTGATTTGATAAAACTGGTGCGTGCGCCTCGTGAATCCGAAATCGTGATGAGCGAGCGAAGGAGTACATAGTTCAAATCTGACCAATAGCCGACGCGCTCACTGCTGAGAGGTCCTAAAACGCTAAGCGGTGAAACGGGGCAAGAAGCATTACTGACTCCTGAGGTGAATTACACAAACTATTCTGGAAGTCATGATGAGAATTTAGAGACCAGACATGATCGGAATCCGTCAAATAATATTAATACTCCAAGCCATCACACCAATACATAACTAAATAATCGCATCCCATCAAATGGTTACATCGTAATTCTGGCACGTCCCCGCCGCCGCTTGGGTGGGCGCCGGTGCCTGGTTTTGCGGCTCCAGAAACCGCCTTCAAAACCTTCCGAAACTCCCTTCCATCACGGTCCGAACAGCCATGGCTTTGCCGCTCAACTTGGTTCCAAGGACACAAGGACCTCAAGTCTCTCGATCATGGGCATACGCCATGAAATGGACACTGGTGCCCTTTCTCACGTGGCGTCGCCCACTACACACCGCGCAGCAGAGGCGGCACTCTCTGCCATCTGTGGGCATAGCAAAGCCAGGCCCAGAAGGAAATCCAGACATTCAAGCTTTCCAGCAGACAGCCTTCATACCAAAAAAACCTCTGTTATTTCCTAGAGGGGCAGGTTCTCCTGCGAATCACTTGACGGCCTCCTCCTCCATTGTTCCATTGCCATTCTCTGAGGATGTGAAGTGGCCTTTCCCCTACGAGCTCATCAGGGGGCCCAGAGAGCAAGATTTGATATCCAATTTCCGCGATTTCCTTTGGGATAGCGAAGACCGTACGGATCGGGATATGGCAGATATGCTCTGGTCAGCTGTCAACGAAGACCCAGACCTCGATTTCTATCAACTATACGCTCCATATCAGCTACTTGTCAAGGCCCTCGAGTTTAACCTGGCGCGTGATGCAGCCGTCCGAAATCCACTCCAGTTATATATTGCGCAATGTCCTCTCTCAGATCTGCCTGTCTCACTGCAAGAAAAACTCACAGCACCCGAGCTGGTAATGCGCGCCGGGAAAGGTGACATTTATAGCTCATCAATCTGGCTAGGTACTGAGCCTACCTATACGCCATTGCACAGAGACCCCAATCCGAACTTGTTTTGCCAAATGTGGAGGCAAAAGGTCGTGAGGCTTCTGCCTCCTTCTGCAGGCGACAGGTTGTTCTTCGAGGTTCAGCAGCAGATCCAACAGCAGGGAAACAGCCGCATCAGGACTGCTGAGATGATGCAAGGGAAAGAAAGGCTTGCTCTACACGATGCGATATGGGAGGATGATGCGCTACCCGACAGTATGTGTGAGGCCGAGCTAGATGCTGGCGATGCTCTCTTCATCCCAGAAGGCTGGTGGCATTCGGTGAAAAGCATGGAGTCGGACGGACTCCTCAATGTTTCTGTGAATTGGTGGTTCAGATGAGCCGGATACTGCAATGCCAAATTCTCCATTCCCGCGTCTAGATATCCTAGGTATTATGTCTGCAATTTTACATGATCGTTTTCCAACTACGGCGGTGTAGGTACATATGTACGTAGGTACTGTAGGAGGTAGCTTTCCATGTTGTTCTGCCCTCGAAAACACACAGTGTGGTTTCTCCCCGTAGGGACACCGTGGCAGCCCCCTCCACTCCGATCCAGCCTTCTTACTCCGTAGTTGAAGTTCGCGCGTCATGTTAGTGGGGGCATGAATTTTCTCAACCTCCACCCAAAGCAACTCAGCCGGGGCTCAAGATTCGAGAGACCATTTTGCCGCCTAAAAGCCTGCCCAACACCAACGATAACGAGGCAACGCTTACGGAGTACTCTTCGTTGCCCAGCCCACACCGAGGTTCGAGCTCATCATCTAGGAGCCCATCAGGCAGCGAATCTCTCTTCCAGGAATCCAGTACCAACGAGGGGGTAATACCTACTTCAATCGGTCGGCCGGTCTTTGCGCCATCTTCCCCCTCCTTCACAACGAGCACAACAATCACACCGGATCACGCATCGTTGCGGTCATTCCCTCGCAGCCCGTCGATATGTCGAACCTCAATTCTTGGGAAGACGATCCCTCCGCTCAGGACGAAAACTTGTCGCGGAGAGCTCAGCAACAGCTCAACGTGAATCCAGGCCAACAGGCCGCTCAGAGCGGATTTCGACCCAGCGTCGCTTCCTTCCAGCCCACTGCTCAAACATTCCAACCTGGCCAAGCATATGGCGGTGGCTTTCCGAACCAGTACCAGCAGCAGCAGTACTATCAACAAGGCTACTACCCTCAATATGGCGGCGGGCCGCAGCAGGGCTTCAACCAGTACAACCAAACTCCCGGATACGGTCGTGGATACAATCAAGGCTACAATGCCCAGCAGGGTTATGGTACGAAACAGTCACGCAGCTATGCTACCTTGAGGCGAAAACTCGAGGCACAGACGATTTGGACTAATCTGGTGTGTGTCTAGGGGCAGGTTATCCTCAGCATGCTCAGCAACAGCAACCCCCTGCGCAATCCGCTGCCCCTACTACTCCTGCCGCCGCTGCCGCTCCCCCCGCTGTAGATGCAAACGCTGATGCTGATGCTGGTGCTGATGCAGCCGCGGCCCCAGCTGCTCCCAAGGTGCTGACTCAGGAAGGTGGCCCAAAGGTTCTGAGCATCGGGGGCGACGCCCCCAAACCCAAGGCCAAGGTCCTGTCGATTGGAGGCCCTGCGCCAGCCAAGGAAGACGCAAAGCCCGAAGCCAAGGCCGAACCGACGGACAAGCCTGAGGACGGACAGAAAGCCGCGGCGGCCAAGGCTATCGAGAAGACTGGCGAGAAGGCTGGCAAGGCTGCCTCGGGCAAGGCTTCTGGCCAGAGCTCACCGACACCCTCCGGAAGATCGAGTCCTTCTGCTGGAGCTGTTGACAAGAAGACTCAACGTGAGATTGATGCTGTGGCTAAGGAACAGACAGCTGACGTTGATGAAGCAACGCTCAAGGAAGTCTACGGAAAGGAGCATGTCAACATCATTTTCATCGGCCACGTCGACGCCGGTAAATCTACTCTAGGAGGCTCTATCCTCTGGACTACAGGCATGGTGGACGAACGAACCATGGACAAGTACAAGAGAGAGGCCAAGGATCTGGGCAGAGAGTCGTGGTATCTGTCATGGGTCATGGACTTGACCAAGGAAGAGCGTACCAAGGGCAAAACTGTCGAAGTTGGCCGTGGCTTCTTCGAGACGGAGAAGCGCAGATACAGTATTCTGGATGCTCCTGGCCACAAGACATATGTGCCCAACATGATTGGTGGTGCTTCGCAGGCGGATGTCGGCATCTTGGTCATCTCGGCTCGCAAGGGAGAATACGAGACTGGGTTTGAACGTGGAGGCCAGACGCGTGAGCACGCCATGCTGGCAAAGACGCAGGGTGTGAACAAGCTGATTGTCGCCATCAACAAGATGGACGACACCACGGTGGAGTGGTCGCAAGAGCGTTACAACGAGTGCACGACCAAGCTGTCTCAGTTCTTGAAGGGCACTGGCTACAACCTCAAGACGGATGTTTTCTTTATGCCTGTTGCCGCGCAATCGTCATTGAATATCAAGGACCGACTACCCGAGGGGCTTGCACCCTGGTGGAGCGGCCCGTCATTGCTGGAGTATTTGGACGGCATGAACGCCCTTGAGCGTAAGCTCAACGCGCCATTCATGATGCCCGTCAATGCCAAATACCGAGACATGGGTACCATGTGCGACGGCAAGATCGAGGCCGGTGTGGTCAAGAAGGGCATGTCGCTCGTCTTGATGCCTCGCAAACAGGCAGTCGAGGTGTCAGCACTCTACGGCGAGCAGGAAGAGGAGGTGCCTATCCTGCAATGCGGTGACCAAGTCCGAATGCGTCTCAAGGGAGTGGAGGAGGAGGATATTTTGCCAGGGTTCGTGCTGTGCTCGCCCAAGAGATTGGTGCACTGCGTGGCCGAGTTTGAGGCACAGATTCGCATTCTGGATCTCAAGACCATCCTGTCGTCGGGCTTCAACTGCGTTCTTCACGTGCACTCGGCCATTGAAGAAGTCACGTTTGCTGCTCTTCTGCACAAGCTGCAAAAGGGTACCAACCGGAAGAGCAAGGCGCCGCCAACACATGCCAAGAAGGGAGACAGCATTATTGCACGAATGCAAGTCATTGGCGGAGCTGGCTCAGTGTGTGTGGAAAAGTTTGAGGATTATCCCCAGATGGGCCGATTCACGCTCCGTGATCAGGTACGTTACAAGGTTTTCTCCCTGCCTCGAATTCGTGCAACGGGAAGGGACGGACGGAAAAATGAAAAGCGGAAAAAAAAGAAAAAAAAGCTCTTGCTAACTCTCTACGTAGGGACAAACCATTGCTATTGGTAAAATCACCAGACTCATCACACAAGATGAATAAACCCTCCAATCTGGCACGACAACTCGGGGTAACGAAGTGATGAGCAGCAGCAATTCTGTTGCATGGCCGGAAGTGGCGATATCATTGGGAGGGCGATATCCTCGGGAGGAGGGCTAGTGTCGGGTTACCATGTGAGATGTACAAGCCGACGTGGAAGAAGGTGCACAGCTGTCACGTTGACGACGAAAAAAGGAGGTCGGTTCGCAAGGAATGACGTAGCACGAGAAAAGGACGGACCTGTTTTACGAAGACGTCGTTCTAGATGGGCACGAAACGAAGGACGCCCACGTCGTAGATCAGCCAGGTATAGATGAGAAAAGAAAGACGCCCAAAAGAGTAGAGATGAGATGTAAATGAGGATCGTTATCGGATACATACCTATAGTACGTGCACGAGAAGGCGCAGGCGCAATGCACGGGTGACATGCAGCTAGATGGTGCTTGGTGAACCTTCTTCAACCGACACTAAGATGGATATTGAAGCCTGATTGACACAGTACCTCGGCCTAATAAAACGGTAGAGGAACTACTGTAGCTGGGTACATGCATGATATGATGTAGCAAAGTGAGCAGCAACAGCACAGGCAGCCGATTTGCCGAGGGATCCTTGTTCTCGAGCACTGCGGTCAGACAAACGCCGGGCGGACACGGGACGGCGTGCTATAGCCTATACATAGCAGGTATGTAGTTCAGGACGGGGGCCGGAATCGACGCGGGACAACAAGATACCTCAGAATTCGGCGCGATCGCACTTTTGGTGCAGATTTAGGTATGTATGCATCCTCTGTGTTACTACCCACCCAGTATATTTATTGTCTACCATGTTTTGTACTCTAACCTTGTGTCGACCCCCATGCCATCTTCAATTTGCAATAATCACGTGAATTACATTCCTTATTCCTTACGTATTCTCCCGCATTCATATGTGCTTTTCAGACTTCTCACGAGTCACATGCCTAGGTACTCCCGAGTCACTGAACCGACAGCGGTATGAACCATTATGTTAGGCGTCTGTAGGCTGTGTACATATGTACCTACATACTGTACCTACAGCGGTCCCGCAAACACCACACACGCCGCCATGACACACAGCTTGCGCATCCTGACGGCATCAAGCAATGCCAGCCAGTCAGCCAGCCAGCTGGCCAGCCAGGGGAGGCCCCTACAAGTTTTGAGGGGGGGGATGGCCGGCCAGCACAAACCCGGGGTAAAGCGACCAAAACCGGCCTTCCCCCACAAAAGACACATCAATTGGGAAAACCTGAAGGCCTAGACTAGGTATGTATGTAGGTATGTAAGTACAGTATGTAGGTATGTACGAGAATGAACCGGAAGATGGCTCAATAACAATTTTTCAGGGACGGCAGATTGCCTTGTTCGTCGGGCGGGAATTCTATTTTCGTCATTTTGTATAGAGGTAGGTACCTATGTTATGTACATGTATGGACTCCGTACGGAGTAGGTACATGAACTACTTTGCCTATTCTGTGGGGTATCGATTCACATGGAAATGGATGAGGGTGGCCGAGAGTGAGGAATGGAGGGGCCCCAGGGGCCAGGAAGGAGCCTGGAAGCCCGAGGGCCCAGGGGAACTTGGGACTTGGAAGTTGGAAGACAGGAAAAATGTTTACCGTTTGGGCAAACACGGGGAACGGGTAATTGCGAGTGAGGTAGGGATTGTCGCGGGGGGAAAGTGGTCGCGTGCGCTAATGAATGTACTGTACCTATGTATGTATATACCTCTAGCTACAAGTATGTTTACAGGCATGCATGATAGACGGGCTGGCTGGTGGCAGAATTGAAGAATGGGAGAGAGACAAGGAGAACGAAGAGTAGAGAGAAGAAACTGGAGGCAAGAGACATAAAGCAGAAAAGTAAGGCAGACGAGAGCATTGATGATGCTGATGCTGATATTGATCATGGATGATATCTTGAAGCGTATAGGTACATAGGTAGGTACACTGGCCAGTGGCAATGATAGCAATACATAGGTACCTACATACATGATGATGAATACCTATGTACATACAGGTACAATCAGTCTCGCAAACCAAAACAAGCGAGAACGACCCGGGCAAACTCGGAGCTCCTGCACAGGCGCTTCCATTCTCTCAGAGTCTCTGCAAGTCATGTGCCCTCGGCCCCTCCGCAACTTTCCCCCACACGCACGAGCCAACACCAAAATGCGGGGAGAAAAAGCGGACCCCCTTGAGGTTTGTTCTCCGGTCCAAATTCGTGGGCTTGCGCCGGACAGTCGCACTGCCACCGTTTCGATTTCTCATTTTCCATTCGCGGTACCGTGATTGGATGTCGTGAACATTTATGCTTGCCGCCGGTGGAAGGTTTTGCGGCGCGGAAAAGGGGGGGGGGGGGGGGGAGTCGGGACAGGTCACAGGATATATAAGAAGGGGGGACTGCCGTGTCGCAAACGATGGAGGCCTTGATTTGAGATCGTTGAGCCAAACCCGTTTTTATCGTTACCGAGTTGCTGATTTATTTTCACTGCTATCATCATCATATTATTGCCGAATCGCTGAGTTCCGCATGCTGGTTTTGTGAGAACTACTTCATATTTCCTATCTTCCCAAATCGCTGAGTTACCTACTCTTCTGCACACACGAGTGAGTCCAGCCGCCCCATGGCCCTGCTGTTATTCTCTGACGTCGACTTGATTCGACGTCGAATGGCACGACATACATTCACGGAGCAAGACATCCACTTACCTTTTGCAGTGGTTGCCAGCGTTAACAAGACGGCTCTACACCCGAGTGGTGTGCAGTGAGTTTCTTTTCCCCATATCCTATGTATTTCGTCAGATAGACCGTTTTGTTCTTTTCTTCTTCGGCAGTCGGCAGTCGGCAGTCGGCTAACCACGGCTCCGTTTCGGATAGGCCTCACCACCACCACACGGAATTGGAAGAGGAACTTCACGAGACAGCCCACATTGACTACGATCGTGTCGCCATTGTACGTTCCCAGTGCTACATCTCCCGAGTCGTCACCGTCGTGGCCCAAATCGCAATTGGCTGATCAGAATCCCCGTGTTAGATACCCAATCCCTCCGTTGCCGCGCTCTACGAAGATGCGCTCGTGTACGAGACAGGCTCGGCCATTACCTCGAGCGGGGCTCTGACGGCGTACTCCGGCAAGAAGACGGGGCGGTCGCCGCTGGACAAGCGCATCGTGGAGGAGCCGAGCTCGAAAGACGACATTTGGTGGGGGCCTGTGAATAAGCCGATGAGTAGCGAGGTTAGTCGCCATCACATGCTTTCGTTTTTCGTGGTTGCTTGCCGTACGTGGACAAAAAAAAGCTCGCCATCACATGTTTTGTGCAACGGCTTGGCTTTTGCTTGCCGCATCCTTCCGGGGGGCGGCCCCACTTTCGCACTGTTCTCGCGCCGGTTCTAGTGCGGAAATACGGGTGCATGCTGCATGGGCCACGTGCATGAACCAATCCTCCTTTGGCGGGGCCATCTTCAATGTTCTTACATGTCTCACGTCGACGGGTCGTGTACTCATGGCCTCGCGCCTATCCTTGCGCCCTTCTGCTTGTTCCCTTTGTGTCTTCCTCTGTTTTAAGTCTCCCATCAGTTAGTTCACATTCAACTAACACAGCAACAACATCACAGGTCTGGAAAATTAACCGCGAGCGCGCCGTCGACTACCTCAACACCCGCAACCGCATCTACGTCGTCGATGGCTACGCCGGCTGGGATGAAAAGTACCGCATCCGCGTGCGCGTCATCTGCGCGCGTGCCTATCACGCACTCTTCATGCGCAATATGCTCATCCGCCCACCGCGTGAGGAGCTCGAGCACTTCCACCCAGACTACACCATCTACAATGCGGGATCGTTCCCCGCGAACCGCTACACCGAGGGCATGACATCCCCCACGTCAGTAGCCATCAATTTTTCACAAAAAGAAATGGTCATTCTCGGGACCGAGTATGCAGGCGAGATGAAAAAGGGCGTCTTCACGGTGCTCTTCTACGAGATGCCCGTCAAGCACAACGTGCTCACGCTGCACTCCTCCGCCAATGAGGGCCGCAACGGCGACGTAACCCTCTTCTTTGGCCTCTCCGGCACCGGCAAAACCACTCTCTCTGCAGATCCTAACCGCGCGCTCATCGGCGACGACGAGCACTGCTGGAGCGACCGCGGCGTGTTCAACATCGAGGGCGGCTGCTACGCCAAATGCATAGGCCTCTCCGCAGAGAAAGAGCCCGACATCCACGGCGCGATCCGGTATGGCTCCGTGCTAGAAAACGTCGTCTTTGACCCAGACACCCGCGAAGTGGACTACGATGACGCCACCCTCACCGAAAACACCCGCTGCGCATACCCAATCGAGTACATCAGCAACGCCAAGATTCCATGCCTGTCCGAGAATATGCCCACCAACATCATCCTGCTCACCTGCGATGCTCGCGGTGTCCTGCCCCCCATTTCGAAGCTCAATCGCTCGCAAACAATGTTCCACTTCATCTCGGGATATACCTCCAAAATGGCCGGCACCGAGGACGGCGTCACGGAACCGCAGGCTACTTTCTCTAGTTGTTTCGCGCAACCCTTCCTGGCGCTGCACCCGATGCGCTATGCCAAAATGCTGGCCGATAAGATTGAGCAGCACGGTTCTAATGCCTGGCTTCTCAACACGGGCTGGGTAGGCGCTGGTTTCGCCCACGGCGGGAAGCGCTGCCCCCTGAAGTATACGCGTGCGATCCTGGACGCTATTCACTCGGGAGAGCTCGCGACTGTGCAGTACGAGACATACGGGGTCTTTAATCTACAGGTCCCGATGACTTGTCCGAATGTGCCGGATGATTTGCTGAACCCGGAAAAGGCCTGGACGGCTGGCTCGGAGAGTTTCCAGAAGGAGGTTCGGAAGCTTGGGAGCTTGTTCCGGGAGAACTTTACGAAATATGAGAGTGAGGCGACGGAGGATGTTGTCAAGGCGGGGCCGGATGTGTAGAGTGTGCATGCCTCAGTGATGCCACCATGTGTTCATGACTTGAGCTTCGGGAGGTTGGCAAGACTATGCCGTCTCCTTCTCCCTCCTCTTCCGTCTTGCTCTTTTCGAAGTGCTTTGCTTTTTTTTTTGGCTTTTTTTCGGTCTTCATCATGACGTAATTATAGGATGAACCAGATTCTCGTCCAATCACCTGCATGTTTTTGTTCGCGCTTTTGCTGCAATTACGCGGCGTCTGGCTGTTTTCTCCCTCGCCCCCTCCCTCATTTGTCAGAGTATGGAGGGAAATGCTATCTATCAAGTTTGACAGACGACTTACGGAGTAGACAAATCGAAATTATTCTCGGAGAAGTGATTTCCTTAGGTACTTGTGTCTACGTGCTTGCGCACCTCGGTGTCTGTGCCTTTCATCTCGAATAGCTGCGGTTTGAAGGCAAGGCTGAGAGAAACACGGCTGTCATGAGCGGGATGAGCAAATGCGGTACCTACCTAGGTACCTACATACTTGGGTAGACCATGAACAACCGATGTACGAGCGCTGGCAGCGGCATTCCCCTTTGAGTCGCACCCATTACTTTGCGGTGCGAATCGGAACACGGTTTTACACGTCTCTCTAACCCGGCAACTGTACTCTGCGCGCACGTTCTGCTACCTAGTACCTTCACCTGGACATTGCCCAATTGGCCGTGTTGCATGCCCTCTGCCAATATATCCTGAATGAGATGCTACATGCCTTGGTTGCCATGTGACTGTCTACATAGTACCAATCTCACATATGTATCCCACTTGTCGCATTCAACAAAAGCTATTCCATGAACCAAGTTTGCCCAACTTTTCGCCCGCCCGAAAAAACAGTACATAATACGCTTCTAACGCATGGCTGACTAGGTACGTATGTATGCACCTTACAGTAGCTCATTCCTTCTGTCCCCCCTGATTATAGTCCTGACTCCTCTCTTGCTATGTACAACTTCACAAGTCGTCCAGACTCCAAGTTAGGTACTGTACAGGCAATACATACCTACAGGCTAGGGGAACAGCTTACTGCAATGATCATGCCGATCAAATGATTACGCCTTCCCGCCCCCGGCACATAAAAGCCCGCCGACTGCCAATCAAATTCCAACTCAACCAATGAACATTGAGAGCCATTGTCATCCTGCATCCAACCTGCGCCACCCCGAACAAACTTCCGGGCGTCGATGCGTCGTATTAGGAATGTATCGTATATAGGTATAGGTAATCGAATGCGGCAGGGGGGGCGCCATGCCAAAAAAGGTATGCGCCGCCGCCGCCACACCCAACTGTTCGGTATCACCACATGGGATCTTCGTTGTGTCGGCCGGGAGAGAAAGGGTTCATAATAAAAGAAAGGGCTGCGGGCTGGCCCCTTTTGTGTGACAGGACCTGTCTGTAAGGTGTAATATAATGAGGGGGGAGAAGAGGATTTGAAATGATGAGGCCCTTGTAGGTACCTACCTAATGTACCTAGATTAGATTGCACTGCGTGTACACATGTCACACGCCCGTAGAGTGTCTCATCTTACAAACATGTACAGTATGTATCTATGTCAATGTGTAGCGGTGAGCCGAAGTGCATAGCAGGGCGTAATCGTATTGCATGACTGCTCAACGGAACAGAGTGCAGGACAAGGCAAGAAATGACAGCTTATGTGGATATAGTGGTGTTTCAATTTGTGACCAATCTGTGAAAAGTCTGATTAGAGTGTGATTAGGATGTATGATTACATGGATTCTATCTGGATATCTGGGTATATAGGTACTTGTACACAGTGTCACCCCATCACTAGGAATAAGCGAATGGGTCATCTAGCCTGTTCCCGCCTAGAAAGATATCGTCTGAAAAGGAGGAATGAGAAGAAAAATTGGGAAGATGTGAAAAAAAAAGAAAAATTTACAATAATTTACTCGCTTGCATGAATTCAGCCGCGGCAACATGTAAATGGACTCAAAAGGTCCTTGCCAAGGAAAACCAAACAGCCTGTGCGTCATGTCGTCGTATACAAAATTTGAGCCATCCGCTCCACAGAGAAAAAAAATGCTCTTCTTCACCCCGTTTTAGTATGTATATCGGAAAAGCTTATTCTCCTTGTCTGTTAGAGTACTCCAGACGTCCGGAGACAAGTACTGTTCCTCAGTTTCTCTACTGCGATCGTCGCGTCGCTTGTTGGCCCAAACATAGTAGGAGAACAATAGCAAGGTGGTGCCAACGCAGCCGGCTTGCGTCCCCAAGACAGCCATTTTGGCCGGCCGGAAGTTGGGGGCGTCATGGGCCTGGAACGTTTGAGGCCCGATGATGTTGCCGATGGAGAAGGACCCTGATACCAGAGCGGCGGCAAAGGCACGTTTCGTTGCTCCAGCACAATTGACGACGGTCCACTGTCATGAATGTGGTCAGTTTGGGATTCTGTGTTTCTCCTTGAGAGGCGTATGGCTGTGGAGTAGCTATGCACATGACTCACGTTGTAGAATATAGCGAGGGGAGCTACCACGGCGTTGACCAAGTAGATGCCGGCCAGTATACCCACCCTATTGGAGGTGGGCAAGAATGATATGAGAGCACCGCCAATGATGCTTTAGCATAACTCAAGTCAGTCGAAAATGCGTCTTGATTGTTCGAGCAACGTTGGGGAGACAAAAGGGACTTCCACTCACGCAGGAATGATACAGGCAATGATCCAAGCCCATCGCTGTGACTGTTTGCGGACGCCAAAACCAACAATCAACGTGAAAGCTATGCTGACGAGGCCAGAGGGCATGTTGAGAAGAGCGGCATTTTTGGCAGCACGACCTGGGGACTGATCCGAAAGGATATTTTTGATGAGGGTGGAAGAGTATGTGGTGATGACGCCGCTAGAAATGGAGATCAAGATGACGGACAAGAGCAGCAGGTAAATCTGAGGATCCCCGAGAGCCTCGATGATTTCCTTGTAACGAAACTTGCGGCTCGAGATACCGGTTTGGTTGACAGACACGTGCTTCAGTAGAGCAACCTTTTCGGCATCCGAGAGCCATTTGGCCTTCATCGGCGTGTCAGGAATGAAGAGGAAAGTGCAGATACCGAGAACGACGGTGAAGCAGCCCAGCGTGACAAACATTGTCCGCCATCCGGCAAGTGCGGCACCAGGCGTCATGTGTTGGAAGCCAAAGGAAACGACACCGCCAACAATCTGGCCAAGACCGAGGCCAAGATACCAAAAGGAGAACCTGGGTGCCTGCTCGGACTTGGTATACCACTGACTACTGATGAGCATCAGCGAAGGCGCAATGGTGGCTTCAAATATACCGAGAAAAATACGCGACGCTAGAAGACTCTGGTAGTTATGAGCTGCGGCACCACAGGCAGTGGCCACGCCCCAGAGGACCACGTTGGCACCCAGCCACTTAGCAGCAGGTATCACTTGAAGGAAGTAAACTATAGGTTTCGAGGCTGCTGTTAGCAAGAAAATCATGTCATACGAATTGGAGAGACCAGATTACTTACTGTTTGGAATCTCAAAGCACAACAGACCAACAAAGAGAAACGTGGCAATATTGGAAAAGTCGTTCCCAGAAAGCTTGAGGTCCTTGGTGAGACCCATGACTGCTGCGTACTATCAAGCACTGTCATCAGTCTTCGGATCGCCAATGCTTTACTCAAATATCCAATGATGACTACTCACGTTCAAGATGACCTTGTCAAGGAACTGCATTGTGTAGCATAAAAACATGAGAGGAACAATATGCCAGTCAATTTTGCGGCGCAGAGCATTCAGGTTGACGGCATCGACCCCAACAATCTCTCGATGGTCATTAAGAAATTTCCAGGCGGCATCGACATTGGTGACGCCAGCAGTTGGTAAGAAGGCCGGCGCCTTGTCGCTCGAGGTTGAAGAAGAAGCAGTCTGGGGAATATCCTCGTTCCTCTTCTCATCGCCATTGCACGACATGGCGCTTGCTGGATAATGAAAGGTGTCGCGTGACGACCGAGCGATGGAGACCGAGAGTGGAAATGGTCTAGGCGAGTCTTGACACGTCTTGACAAGGCCGGTAAATGTTGTTCAAGATATAGAAGATGAAAGCAAAGCCCCAAGGGAAAGATCCGGTGCTGGATATCTTTGAATGTCACAGGGCATGAGCAAGTACCACTGCGTCAAAGTGGCTGAGGTGTGTAAACCGGTAAACCGGTAGACGGGGCAAAGCGTTTGTACAATGATAGTGAGGAATGGCTCGTGGCGCGCAAGGACCCCGAATTCCGAGTCCAACGAGTCCAACGAGTCCAACACGGTGGCAGCCGATACGCCTCCTGACGATCTTTTTGAAGCAACTCGACTTTGCTTTCCAACAATGCCGCACGAAAGCCATGAAAGTAGCCATGGGAAGTGGTCGCCAGCCACACGGGAACGGAGGGTGTTTAAAGAGACGACAGCCCTCGGGCAGACGGCGGCAGAACAGCGACGGCAGACTGCGACGGCGTTGTCCGCTTTGTCCCATGCGCAAGGTCTAATGGGGCCAATTTGTCTCGACTAACTCCGTACACGCGTGACGCAGGGGAAGGAGCGACTCAAAACAGAAAATGCGTGCCAGTTGTACGGCAGTCCAGTTGAAACTTGACGGCCGGAAGTTGGAACAACAGCTGTGAACGGATGGAGCGTGGCGTGCGATTTCCGTGGGCTGTGACGCGACGAGGATGGCCGACGCCTGATTGGCTGGTGCTACGTAGACCGAAGTCACCCAACAGGTAAGGTGTAGTACCTACCTACCTAGCTCGGAGGGGAAGCTGCATCATGCATGCGAATATGTGCATGCACCTACGTGCGTAAGACACTGTGTGCACTGTGTGCAACTGTGGCCGTCGCTCTAGTCCATGATGATAATAAAGGGGGACAACTCACCGACGACCGTTCAGTGTTCACGAGGCCCCATCAAACTGCCAAGCAAGTTCCTGGACTTCTTCTTTGGCCAAGTCCACATCAATGCGTGCGGATGCATGATGATTCGCTGCGCCTCGTGTTTTTCGTTCGCCCGACCACGAGAAGACCTGTAGGCTGTACACTGGTGAGTCGTGACTGTACACAGCATCGAACCGGGGTCCGTGCCAGAGATCCATGCGAGAACTCCATGCGAGGAACTCCAATCGCAGCTGCAGTCGGACGTGGACCATGACGAAAAGGAACATCCGACTGGACGACACAGGACTGCAACGATTTCACCGAGCAGCTCCAAATCTTGGAACTTAATTCGTATTGCGAGTTGCACCCGTTGTGGCCCCTCCATAATAAGGAAGATCTCGAGAACTCGAATCGGAGTAGAGCGTACTCTACATTGGTCAGCCGCCTGAGTCGCAGTGCGGGCCATTTTCGTTTCCGAGAGCATTCCCCTGTTACCATTTCTGTGCTGCGCACATGAAAAATACCAAAAGTAAACGCTTTGGTTAAATCCTGCGCTACGGGAATTGCGGGGGAAAACTTATGCCAGTCGGCCGAGCGAATCGTCCGTCATGGCTTATGTATCACATTGTAGGTATGTATGTACATAGTTCATACCTACATACCTACCATGCCTTACTACGGAGTACATATGCCTTATAGTTACAACTTACAACCCTGCGGAAGATCACAGCTTGGCTCATTGGCATCGCCCACTTGTCGCGTGATAACGTACCGACGTCGACAGGTTCACAAGAACGCCGAGTCGGGTCCAATTCTCGCATTGTCTCAGCATACCTACCTAGTACCAGGCGGCAGGCCACAACACGATTTGCGACCTTTTCGTTTGCATCGGAGCTGCTCTTCAACTCGGAATGGCCTCCTCGGCCGACGGCGACAAGACAAGCTTCGTGCGGACATAGGAGCTACCGGTACTCAGCTACTCCGTTTGTACATACCTGCTAGGTATCCGTCGACCTGCCGTCTTTGGCCGCTTTCACAGTACATACCTAGATGAGCAAGGTAGGCCACGATGATGTCAAAAAAGGGGACCTTGGAGGCATACGAACAAAGTTCTGATTAGGCTCAAGTCCCCGTGACCGATACACCATCAACCCTGCATGGAAGTCGGCGGAACTTGGACATGGACATTTGAACATGAACGAATTGCATAGGCGCCAATGCGCAAATTCATCGTGCTGGCTGGCCATGACAGCAATTGTTTCTTCTTCACTCGCTTGCTTTTGGGATCCCGTCCACATGTCTCAGATTTGCCCTCATCCCTGGTTGCAGTCATATATGTATCCCTGCAGTTGGTCACGTTCCTGGGAGCTAGTCATGGCTTACTCCGTATAATGGAAGACGAATGGAAGGAAAAACAAGGGTCAACCCAGATGAAAATACGTCAAGAAGCGCGGGGGCGGCTCAACTGGCCACTACGGACGGGATACGGCGTCCATCCCGACCTCCAGGCAAGACAGCAGAGCCAGCAGAGCCAGCAGAGCCAGCAGAAACCAGCAGAAGGAGATGCAAGCAAGCAAGAAGTTGCTGTCATGACATCTGCCTGATGAGAGTCGCGTGGCAAGGGGTTCTATTTGTATCGTGCAACGATCCATGGCCCATGGCCGATGCAGCGAACGGCACGAGTAAGGCATACAGAAGGCCAATATTCTTATTTTCCCGCGAATGACCTTCTTAGAGAACCTTTGTGCTCTGCTGTACTCCGTAGGTATGCTTTGCAGCTTTTCGCAACATCTGGTAAATAAAGCCACGAGTTATCAACCCCTACGCTTGCCCTCCTTCTAGAATTCGAACCAGACCCTTATTAGCAGGCTACAGATCTGTGGCATATACCCACGTTTCTCTTGTCTTTGGTGGCTCACAAGCTCTACACGCTCTTTTCAATATCATTCTTGTTATTGTTATCATCTTATCACCTCCCCCTTCCCCTTGCTGGGCGCGTATGCCACCCTTTCTTTTTTTTTTTCCGGCGCATTTCCTACCTCGCACATTCGCGTCTATACGCCCATCACGACCAACCAAACAGGGCCTTCGTTTTGCACAAATCATGGCATAAAACTCCAGAAAGAATAGAATCAACACCTCGGGCTCATGTCCCTGCAGACGACAGCAACAAGGGACGTCTTTCCAAAGCAACGCGACGGCGCAGAGAAAAGTATAGGTTCCGCGCCTAGGCCTCTTAGATCGCAGATCCGAAACAAGTTGAAGAACCAGACCAATACACAACAACCAAAAACGGGTGAGGGGAAGACGTCTATTGGAATTTGGAAGAATGGGCTGGGTCGTCAACGCATCCCCAGAGGTGGACGCCCAATCGCAGTGGGCAACCGTGTTGATAGTCTGCCTCGTCCTGTCGGTACTGTCCATCGTCACGGTCAGCAGCCGGCTTTGGATCCGGGCCAAGGCACGCGGGCTCGCCGCCGACGACTACATGGCGGCTCTGTCGGCCGTGTTCGCCTTCACGTACTCAGTTCTCTGCATCACGCAGACAAAGTACGGCCTAGGCCTGCCAATCAAGCTGCGGCCGGCGCAAAACGTCGGACCGTATGCGCGCGTCAATTTTGCGGGACGTCCCATCTATCAGATCGGCATCAGCTTCTTCAAGATTGCGCTGCTCATTAGCTATCTGCGGCTACTACAGGGGACGGATCGCAGGTCGTACCGGCTCGTGGTCTGGGGAACCATTGCTGTGGTATTTCTGGCCCATTTAGGCTGCACGCTATCTCTCATCTTTGCGTGCTCACCGGTGGAAAAGTCGTGGAAGCCGTGGGTGCCGGGCACGTGTCTCAAGCCCGGTCCGTCCTTTACCGGCTACGCTGTCGTGACCATTGTGTCGGATGTCGTCGTGGCCGTGCTTCCGATTCCAGTGCTTCTCAAGCTCAGTGTGCGTCTCGAGAAGAAGGTTGGCCTGATTGGCATCTTCATGTTGGGTCTCTTCACCACGCTGTGTTCCATTCTTCGCTATGTCCAAATCGATCGAATCCAGAACGGGGACGGCAATTCCACCATGCTTGTCCTTTGGGGAACCATTGAGTTCAATGTCGGCGTAAGTTCTTTTGCGCCTCACCGCGCGCTTGCTCCCTCTCCCCTTCTAAGCCCCCTCTTTGCTCGCGGTACATGCGTATTACGTACAATGTACAAAAATGATATTTGTCTCTCTAACATAGAGATGGGTGTTGGGCTCGCCCCTTCCCCCGCGTCCACTATAGAACATGGTCTCCTCTCTCCCCTTCCTGGCGCCAGTCTTTTTGAAAAAAGCCAGGGATTATAAATCTAAGTACTCCGCTGCCTACGGTAGCGGCTCCAAGAATCGCCAAAAGCGCAGCCGCAGTCTGGCCCTCCGCAACGGAGAGCATTACAAGCTCAGCGAACTCAGCAGTGACAAGAGCGCTTTCCGCTCTGTCAACAACTCCGAAAGTCGGGATGCCATGCTTGAGAATGGGGGCGCCATTCTGAAATCAGTCACCTACAGCGTGAGGGTGGACGACGGCAACGACGCGAGGAGCAGAGGGATAGATGGACCAGCCTCATGAGCAACTTTGGTCAACGTGACTTTCCTCTTTTTGTTTTGTTGCTAGGATTGGTGGATTACAAACTATAATACTCCGTACAGACTATTTCATGTAAATTACCTACATTCAACTACCGGCTTGCAGCAGTTTTGCTGAATCCCTTGAGACAGGGCTTGCAATTCCGATCAACCTCGAATGGACGCTACGACTCAAGCGAAGATCTGGTCCTTGTGCCTCAATTGGGTCGCTCTCCTCAATTGGGTCGCTCTCGAGTCTCGGGTTTGCCATCTCGGTTCTGCGCCCGAAACTGGCTTGATGCGGCCCGCGGCGGACAGGGGGAGCAGAAGATCAGAAGAGCAGAGGAGCAGGGGGTAGGAGATCAGAAGAGCAGATAAGCAGGGGGATCGGCCCCCCGAGGCTTCTTCGTTCGTTGTTTGGTGCGTTTTGACGGATTACTTCCTGCGGCGGATTCCGGCATCCATGCAACCACACGCGCATCCAGAAATGCAACCATACCTACGGAGTAGGTACATGTTGTACATACATACATATCTGCAAGACAAACAAAACATGCAAGGCACGCACACATGCATCACCCATGAATCCGACGCCGTCGATTGTTGAGCGACTTGCCATGCTTGGCTTATCATGAGCTTCGCCGAGTCGCCGACATCTGATCCAGAGCATTCTAGCTTCTACTCGCCTTCGCCCTATCGCCTTCTGTCCTCCCTCCATTTTGTCTCGTCCTGCGATTCCGACGACATGCCGTGTGAGAAAGAGCCGTCGAGCAGGTCAAATAATCTCGTTCCATTTTCGCTTCATGATTCGACGAGAAATTTTGCTTCTATACATAGTTGCAACTTATCGCACATGCAAACGGCTCGGCTTTCAATAAAGCGTAGCAAAACTCCGACCCCGTCCTCATCGCAGGCAGGCAGGCAGGCAAGCAGACCGATTCTCGCCAAGACGGCCATGTTTCATGCATGTCTCATCGACATCGAGTTTTACGACCTTTCGATGGCGTGATGAACTCCTCCGGACAATTTTCATCTCCCAATAGTCTGGTTCTTTCCTACGGAGTAAGACTTTTTGTTTTCGCGCCCCACGGCCTCTGACCTCATGCTACGCCGTTCAAGGCGCGGTTCTCGAACGACGAGCCAGGTCTGTACCTATGTGAGACGGCGTGGGATGATGAAAAATGATGAATCTATCAGCGGTGGCACGACGAGGCTACGCATACGGGGGCAAAACTGAAGGTGCGACAAACTCTCAAAGAGGGGAAATGATGTCTTGGATGTGAGGCTACTGCCGCCGGTATGTATACTCCGTATGTGGGCAACTCGCGGCATTCGCTCTTCGTTTCGCTTGCTCGCAAGTTGCAACTTGCAGGAAGGGGGTGGCGGCTCACGGCAACTTCAAGCGAGCAGATCGTGAATCGTGGATCGTGACTCTGATCAGTGAGTGCCAGTGGCTTGGCAACATGCACAACGCTTCCATGTGGTATTGCAGTACATATTAGCCGGTTTCAAAACGCAGATGCAAGTGCGTTGTTTTTGAAGCAATCGATCCCAAGCTTCCCTCCCCCAGGATATCGAGGGCTTCTTCCGCACGCCCCCCTGCTGGTACTGGCACCGTGCACCAACCCAGGCGGGCCAATCTATGTACTATGATGTATGGCTACCTAAGGTATGTATGATCATGAATCATGATACATATGTGATTAGGTAGGTATGTAGGTAGTATGTAGGTAGTAATCGTCTTGGACCAAGAATACGTTATATAATAACATACGGAGTATGTACCTGTAGGCTGTACACCTTATTCGTGCAAAATGAACATCTTATTCCGATGACTGCCCCATGTCCGATGCAGCAGCACGTCCTCGAGATACGCATGCATTTTCAGATGGCAGAAATTTCACTTGCCGGTTTCGAGGCTTGTAAGCGAGCTCCAGGGGTCAAGCCTGGTCTTGTTCCTCATTTTACACCCGCGAGCTCATCCTGGTCCATCGTACATATACTCCGTACATACCTAGGTACTCCGTTCTGCATCGTTGACCGTTGACCGTTGACCGTGTCGTGGACCGTGGTCATTGAAGTACGGAGTACATGCAGTCGACTTTGATTACATAGGTACCTATATCTACCTATGTACATGTGTACTCCGTACGGGGTACAGACTAGGTACTCCATACGAAGTACAGATTATGTACTGGAATTTGGCTAAAATCACCCGGGACTGATGGACCTAAATCAGAGGCGCCATCACAAATGAATCGAGAAGCATTGCCCTACGTAAGTATCCGTAGATACATACATACTACATACCATACGTGGATGAGACGGCTCCTACCACGTCGGCCAATCTCAGCGCTTTTGTTCTTGGTACAACTTGCAAGGCTGTGGCTACTGGTAGGTATGCGCTAAGCTCGTGTGCTGAACAAACAGGGCTGATACCTACATACCTCTCCTAGTGACCACTGAGTCACTGACGATACACAAATTGGCGTCATCCGGATACGACCCGAGGTGCCTCGTAATCTACGTATAATAAGCGGTAGTGATCCTTCGATTGCAGCTTCTGGTGCTGTCCCTGAACTACTACCTACCTATACCATGGTTCTTTTGCTTTGTGCTGCTGCTGCTGCAACTACCCATTGCGCTGCTTTGCTTTGCCAATAATCATACAATCCTATCCAACATTTGGGTTCTGCCGTCGGAACACCAGCCAGACAACTCACGCGTGCCTGGAACGAGCAACACATGCCAAGGCAGTCTCAGACGAGCATAAACTTCCATCGACATTGATTTTCGTTTTTCGGCTTGTTCGGCGCAATTGGACTCGAACATCATCACGTGGGGATTTGCAGAGCACATCACAAACAGAAACGTCAGGCCTCAAGATCCTGCAAGGGAGGGCGGTAGTACACAATTTAGTCGCTAAAAGAAAAAAACAATTCATAATGTCCATGTCCTGAATCCCGCAACACCTATCATGTATCCCTAAGCCCTCACAATGCATAATTTTCCCAAATGGTATCAGATTATTTGCTTAAATCTTGGTGGCAGCCTCCAGAGCCTTCTGCTTCTTGAGTGTGCGCATCTGGGCCTTGGGACCCATGATGCCACCACCCCACTGCCGGCGGCTTTGGTCGTGCTTGTCCATGAAGCCGTCCTTGATGGCGGAGACGAGCTTGGAGAGCTCAGTCTTGTCCTCCGATCGGACCTCGGTCAGAGCCAAGACAGCGGCGGTCTAAAAAGTTAACCATGTTAGTTGTGACGAAGAAGACATGATGTTAGCTCTTATCGCAGCGGAGACAAGACGAACCTTCTTGTGGACAACAGTGCCGAGACGAGCCTTGCCCTTGACAATGGCGTAAGGGACGCCCATCTTCTTGCAGAGAGAGGGCAGGAAGACGACCAACTCAATGGGGTCAACATCGTTGGGGATCAGGACCAGAGAAGCCTTCTTGTTCTCGATGAGACCAACGACGTGGTTCAAGCCATACTTGACGGTGTAGGGCTTCTTGCTGACATCCTCCTTCTTCTTTCCCTCCTTGATGGCAGTAGCCTCCTTCAGCAGACGCTCCTTCTTCTCGGCCTTGGTCTCAGGGCGGTACTTGTTGAGGAGCTTGAAAGCCTGCGCAGCGGTGTTGCGGTCCAACACGGACTGGAACTGAGCCAACGAAGGGGGAACCTTGAGACGCATCTGGAGGATCTTCTTCTGGCGCTGGAGTCGGACATACTCGGGCCACTTGACCATGCGGCCGAGGTTTCGCTTGGGCTGGATGTCCTGGCCGATGCCATAGTTGCGGGGACGCTTCTCAATGAGAGGGTTCTAAGAGGCTGTGTTAACAGCCAAAACATGCGTTTGGACGCACGACGAGTAGGACTTCATCATGCCTTTGGATTTTGATATTCAAAATCACTGAGGGAGGGCCACGTACCTTGGGAGCCTTCTTTGAGCCAGCCTTTCCCTGAGGGAATGGGGCCGCAGCCACCTTCTTTCCAGTCTTGGGGGGCTGTCATTGAGAAAAGAAGAAATTAGCGAGTCTGCTCGAGCTAAACAATCTTCTTTTAACTCTAGTGAGATTTGTCCACGGGGAACAGAATTACATGGCTGATTGCTCAGCACATGACCCGGGAAATCTCCAGCCAAATCTTCACCGGCCAAAAGTTTTGCGAGAGCAACACACGACGTGTGCCATGAATGAAATCACGGGTTGTGCGCGTTGCGTCTCGTTCGACAGTGGCCGGCGGAATTTACAACAGCATATGTGTGTAATTCTTTCCATCTAAGGGAGGCCCTCGAGGAAGGAAAAACTTTTCGCATCGTCCATTGCGGTGTGAAAATGCTGAGTCGCCGAAGATCGATCAGACAGCGCTTTTGCGCATCTCACTCACAGGCCGCAGCCATAAGAGTTTGTTGTTGCTACTGCAAAACTTACCATTTTGCTTCGTGAACGGCGTTGCTCAGTCGTGAAGAGCAGAGGGTGCTTGATGCGGAAGTTGAAGGTCGCTGCGGATTAAGGAGAACAGAAGAAAAGCTCTCGGATGCCAGTTGTGGTGGGCACAAAATTAGGGCTTCTGTAACGCCACAATCCGCACTATGTGACTCCACAGCAAAAAGATTTTCTTCCGTGGCTGTGGCTGATGCCTAGGTATGGCTGAATTCCACATGACCTCGATCAATCACGTGCATTATCAAGACACGAAGCTACGTAAATATGGGGTCATCAGCCTCAGTCGGTTTCATTGGCTAGATCCAAGGAAGTCCTGGAACTTCAAGGAAGAAGTTACATGAGATGATCAATTGAGCGGAGAGGTGGATGACTCTTCACCACCGTGCGCGCAAGACAAGGCGCTGCGCAACCTGCAGATTTTGCCTCAATCTTGCTATTTCGAAAGCATTTCCATATTCGCAGTTTCCTCTGGCAATATTAGAAACTCCACGAATTCGACATTTCCGCCCAAGTCCCATCACTCGCCCTCGTGTCTTTTCACCGTGTTGTGAATATGCCCCCGGCAATTTGTTCACAATGCGGCAACCGCGCCGTCATCAAAAGACCCAAAAATCACCAAAAGCTGTGCAAAGCATGCTTTCTCACTGTTTTTGAAGATGAAGTCCACCACACAATAACATCCTCAAACTTGTTTCACCCAGGCGAAAGGATAGCCATAGGCGCATCGGGCGGCAAGGATTCAACAGTTCTTGCATCCGTGATGAAGACCTTGAATGAGCGGCACAACTACCAACTGGACCTTGTACTTCTGAGTGTCGATGAGGGAATCAAGGGCTACCGAGATGATTCGCTCGAGACTGTCAAACGAAACGCTGTCCAGTATGACATGCCTCTTCAGATTGTGGGCTACGACCAACTTTACGGATGGACCATGGATCAAGTCGTCGAGACGATAGGAAAGAAGGGCAACTGCACATACTGCGGCGTCTTCCGTCGGCAAGCACTGGACCGAGGAGCCAAGATGCTAAATATTCGTCATGTTGTTACCGGACACAATGCAGATGATGTGGCGGAGACGGTCTTGATGAACTTATTAAGAGGGGATCTGCCTCGTCTTTCGCGGAGTACGAGCATAGTGACAGGAAGTGCATCAAGCGAGGTCAAGAGGAGCAAGCCCTTGAAATACGCCTACGAAAAAGAGATTGTACTCTATGCTCATCATAAGAAGCTGGATTACTTTAGCACAGAGTGCATCTACAGTCCAGAAGCATTTCGTGGCACTGCTCGGACACTGATCAAGAGTTTAGAAAAGGTGCGACCGAGCGCCATTTTGGATATCGTACGGAGTGGAGAGGACATGGCGCGGCTCACGCCCGACAAGATGCAAGATGCGTGCGCTTGTGATGAGGGCGAGGGCATGGGAGGATGTGGTTCCGCAGATGGCCGGACCTCAGGGAGTGAACTTGCACAGATGGAAGCCGAGCTCAAGGCGAAACAAGACGCTGTCGGACTCGAGACCGAGATCACAGCTAGCCGTGCTTCCGCAGGGGAAGACTCTGTGAAGCTTCCTATTCGTGGGCAGCGATCGAAAGAACGCACCAATGCACCATTGCAGACGCTTGGACAATGCGTCAAATGCGGATATATGTCGAGCCAAGAAATGTGTCAGGCCTGTACGTTGTTGGAGACCCTAAACAAGAATCGACCAGAAGTATCGATATGACGCATTTGAGGACGCACGGAATGCTTCCCAATATATTCGCAGTTCGGCCATCTTGGCGAACTGACTGTACTTGTAAATCGTGCGCCCAACACTTCGTGTTTTGGCCCTCGGAGTTCCAATCCTGGCTCGCTTGGCCTGTATTTATTATGTGTACATTGTTTCGACCGACCTTGATCTTCCCTCCGCAATGGAGCCCGACTCAACAAATTCGTTTCTCCATCTAAAGCAGCGCAAGTTAGCCTCAGTCGTCGCAACACACAATTTCGCCCAATGGCAGGAATGTCTGCACGAACCTTCCAGCCATTGCTAAGTTCGAAGCCTGGTGGTGCTTCTGGATTTGCTATTTGCCCCCGCATTGTTCCTGTGAGCCTGCGGTCACGCTCCATCACTTCGTGAGTTTCGGTTAGTATCAGAATCAAATACGCGTGCGGTCACATCTCGATCTCTCACTTTGCTACCTCAGAAGTTAGCAAAAATTGTCGCAAGCAACTTCAATTACGTGATGGTATATGGCATACTCTGTCCCATTGATCCAGCGACCAGCGTGGCGCTTTTCCCTCGTTGCGCCACGTCTTGATAAATGACAAGCCCGTTCCGGTAACGCCAAACATCTAAAGACAAATTATGAGCAATTGAGAGATATCGTTTCGATCCTCGGGTTCGTAGGCATACACCGATCATGATGGCATAGGGCAACAGAGCCTCGAAAGGAACCGGCATGTTGGATGTCGGGCCGCTGCAGCGGAATTCCGGATATACTCTAGAAGGTCTGAATTGGAGTGTGTAGTCCTGTGCACAGATAGATGCACTCGATCGTGGCTTCAGTTGGTGTTTGTGGTTTGGCGACTTCCTCTCGCTGGAGGTGATGTCCCATATCTTGATCCGGCAAGTCGAGTCGACATGCGATAATAGATGCCTGAGGCAACAACGCTGGGAACTTCAATGTAACTCTCAAGACGTAAGTGACGCGACAAGATTCCTACTGGAGCTTCAAACGCATCACTGAGTTCACTTTGATAAAAAAGCATATTTCGTGCGAAGGTTTTCTTCAAGTACGTGTCTTATGCTGTCTGTTCGGACTATGTATGTACTATAGTCCTTTCTTTGGGTACCTACGCGCTGCAACGATATACCAGAGAATACGGAGTATGACATGTAGAATCACACATGTTCCAGCTACAACAAGTTCAGCACATGATTATTATACATACGTGCGCTCATTGCAATGTTTCATGAAATGAAGTACATATCCATGATTCCGTGCCAGACTCATCTATTAATCCGACAGCACACGTTGGCGCACATACCTAGGTACCTAAGGTACCTCCTATGTACATAGCCAAGAAAAATGGGGCATTCGCAGACGCACTGTGGCACTGGAGTATGTACCGACATACAGTGCCCATACAGTGTGAAGTACAAAGTTCCACCAAATTTGTGTGTATGTAGTATGAGGTACGCGTAAGTTAGACAGTCGCGCACTGTACGAAGACAGTCTTCGCGACTTGTCCCTACTACCAAGGAACAACACGCGCCCTAAGCACCTGTCGACAGTTGGCGACTTCCACGAGCGAATGTCAGTTGCAGCTCGCTACTTTTCTCGGGTGCAAGGTATGTCACATTAAATTGAGTCTCTCTTCTGCAGCATGAGCTGATACTTTTGACAGTCCCGTGCGCTCAGCTTGCGCTTGATCATTTCTGGTAATATCCGTCATGGTTGCCAGCCCAACACTCAACCGACTTCAATCGCGAAGACCTTCCCCGCATCGAGATGCACGGAGCTGAGGAGATTTATGCTATTCGCTAAGGAGAGCTTGGCCATAATGTCAAGTGCGCAGGCCATGGAAGAAGAGCTGCAGCAGAGCGTGCGGCTTTCGGAGGATGACGGACACGACAGTGGTGTAGGGGTTGGCACCCAAGGGCCATCCTTCCATTCACCACCACGCTTTCAAGACTCCAATCACGATGGATCCGCAAGCGAGGACGATGAGTTGAGCGATCGAGATGCCTCAGGAGAAGACCTAGACCTAGACGCGTCGGGTGAAGAAGATAATGATTTGACGAGTCGACAGCAAATAGTCGTGGGGGGAGCCGTTCCCAGAGTTCCGGACGATCAAGACAATGGAGAGGCTGAGAAAGAAGAAGTAGGGGACGGAGAAGAGGGAGAAGAAGACGAAGACGAAGAAGAGGAAGATGAAGACGAAGAGGGGGAGGAGGCAGACTATGAGGAAGACGCTGATGTCGACGACGGCGACGAAGGCGTTGGGGCGGTCAAAGTGCGGCCCCTTCAAATGGACAAAGGGATGGAAAGCGATGATTTCGAAGCTGTTAGTGCAGACGATGACGTGGATTCAGATGAAGAGGAAGAGCCGGAAGAACCTGTATGGAGAGAACGTGAGGACGCCGATGAGGACGCAGAAGAAGAGTCAGATGCCGGCCCACTGCATGTGTGCACATTTTGTAAACAAGACGAGGAAAACGATCCGAGCGAAGATTTCGAAATGTATCTCGCCTGCACGGGATGCGGTGAGAATGGTATGTATTCTGACGTTAGCCGAGGCGCTTGAATCCCGGCCTTGCTAATCAATCGTCTCCATCAGCCCATCAACAATGCGCCCGCGATGCTGCCGCGATGACGGAAGAAAACTGTACGTATTTCACCTGAATACTTGAAAGTGGAAGAGAGAAGAGAATACGCAGAGAGCGAATGCTAAATGTTACACTATAGGTGCTCAAGCATGGAAATGCCCCGCGTGTTTTCACGACGAATCTGACGTTGAAATGGCAGATGCAGATGCAGGTGATGCTGAAATTGAAGAGGCTAACCCTGAGCTTGCCAACGGCACTCATTTGTCGCACCGACCAAGATTGCTTGGTGACATGGTACCAGCTCATCTCGGAAATGGGGTCAACGACCAATCCGCCCCTGATGAACTGGCTCTCGATCACTATCCGCTGGACGACTCACGGCTACAACGCAAACGCAAATCGGGATCCACAGAACCAGATGAGTTTATGACACCAACCGTTAGAAAGCGTCGGAGACCCCAAGCAAACGGTAAAGAAAATCAAGAGGGTTCCATGCCAGACGGTCGCATTGCCGAATCTTCGCGAGGTACAACCTCAAGAAGCGTGCGGCTCAAAATTGCGCGACCGCCACCAGTCTCAATTGAAAAGCGGACGCGTACGTCGCTCGTAATTCGCATCGAGGTCCGTCCTGGCAATCTCAAAGAAATATTGTCGCGGAAAAAACGAGACCGACGACGAGGCGGTGGCAGTCGCAGCGGTGGCGGTGGTAACAGCAACGCAGTGGGAACAGGAACGGGATTGAGCAACGCTCGACCACAGGCACAACGATCAACACCAGCACGACCTCCAACAGTCACTGCGCAGTCCATGATATCCACCATGCCTACGCCATTTACATCAGATTCATACTCTCAACCCTTCTATTCCTTTTTCGACAAAGACACGGATGATGCCAAGAGTAGACCCTATGGTGGCATTCTGACTGAAACAGAAGCCGACACATCAAAGACGCTTCCATCGTCGGAAGATCGCAAGAAATTCGAACAGGCAAAACAGAAAGCAGAAGACGAGTGGAGAGCGAGGGTTATTGCAATGCAAGCTGAAGCTGATGTGCCCGTGCGCAAAGCCAAGAAGGCCAGCGACAATGCCAGCCAGATCGAATGCATCGAGTTTGGTGGATGGGAGATTGACACTTGGTACGCGGCTCCGTATCCGGCTGAGTACAGCAGAAACCGCGTCCTATACATCTGTGAGTTCTGCCTCAAATATATGAACTCAGATTATGTGGCATGGCGGCACAAATTAAAATGCGGCACCAAACACCCACCGGGCGACGAAATCTATCGACACGAGTCCGTTTCTATTTTTGAAGTGGATGGCCGCAAGCATCCTGTCTATTGTCAGAATCTCTGCCTTCTCGCTAAGCTGTTTCTTGGATCCAAGACGCTATACTATGACGTTGAGCCCTTTTTGTTCTATGTTCTTTGCGAATTCGACGACACGGGCTATCATTTTGTGGGGTACTTTTCAAAGGAGAAACGAGCCAGCAGTCAAAACAATGTGTCCTGCATTTTGACGCTACCGATTCATCAGCGCAAAGGATACGGAAATCTTCTGATTGATTTCTCGTACCTGCTCACCAAGGTGGAAGAAAAAACAGGATCCCCTGAGAAACCGCTCTCTGATATGGGTCTGGTGTCATATCGAAATTACTGGCGCTTGGAGCTTTGTCGATACTTTCTCCGCTACATGGAAGGAGATCGACACAAAAAGGAGGGCTTGAGCATCAAAAAGATATCCGATGATAGCGGCATGACAGCCGACGATGTGGTGTCTGGTCTCGAAGGGCTGCGCGCGTTGGTCAGAGATGCGCAGACGCAACTGTACGCTTTCCGGGTCGATCTGGACTACTGCCGCCATTATGTGGGCAAGTGGGAGTCGAAAGGCTACGTCAAGTTGGAGCCGTCTGCTCTTGCCTGGACGCCCTATGTCATGGGCAGAAGCAATGTGGTCAATTTTGAGCTTGGCCATCCGCTCAATGCCATCGCTCCGAGAGAAGATGACGAAGCCAAGATAGAGGAGGTCCACCCCTTGTCAGTCCCGAGCAAGGCATCCGAGGCTGCTGCCACCAAACGTGACGATAGCGCAGAGAAACTGCAGCCAGAGCCTGACTTCGCGGCGGAAGCTCAACAGGAAAGCGTGCAATATCCAGAAACAGTCAAATCGATTGAGAACTCTGCCATAGAAGACAACGGGGGTAAAACTCCAAGTCCTGAGAACGACGACCAGGTCATGCGAGACGCAAGCCCAGTACTTGAACCTGTGACCTGGATGGCTCCCTACAAAGACATACCTGCGTCGCGATTTGCCATTTACCCACCCCCTGCGGGGTCTCGGCGAGCCGATCGCCCTCGAAGCAGCGTCAGCCGACCACCGGCTCCACGAACAGCAGGAGGTACCTCGTCTGCCAGACCCAGAGCCCGACCCAGAGTCCGTCCAAGCACAGGCTCCAGCGCCTGTCGTCCAACTGCCAGTCGACCTCGCACCAGCGCCGCCACCAGCTCAAGACGCAAGTCAGGCGGAACAGGCCGCGGTCCAGGACGCTGGCCCAAAGGCACTAAGAAGTCCGATTACGGCAACGCAGATAGCGGGCCAGGCCTCCCACCCGGCTGGCTAGAAAGGCAGACCCAGCAACGAGTACCATCATCGGAGGAGGGCAACCAAGCGATATCCCCGTCAGCGCCAGCCCCAGGGCCAGCGGTGGAAGAAAAACCAGCACAGGAAGAGGTTCGAGTATCTGTCGTGGCTGTCCCGAAGCAGGCTGAGGGTGGCAAAGGTGCGCCAGAAGACTCGGACGATGGGCCTGTATGCCAAGCTGATGAAGCAGCGGATGTCGCGCACGCGGCAGAAGATGTTGATGCAGAAGGGGAGGACGAATGAGTGTGACGGACGAACTTGGGCCTGACTGACATGTCACGCACGCCCTTTGGCATTTTGGGCCATGAACAACGTATTTCTTTATCTTTTTATCTTTTTTCTTTTCTAGTCTCGTTCTTTCACTCTTGCGTTTACTATTTATTTATCTTGTCTGCTGCAATTCGGAAGGTCGGCTGGGGTTAAATTTTGGGTTGGAGGAAATATGTACGGACGGATGCTTCACGCGTGTTTTGTACGATGGATTTTTTCTGTCATGTCTGGGGCACTGGTCCTAGTTTATGTGCAATCTTCAATAACTATTTACTAGTAGGTGTTCCTACGAGAGGTGATGATGTATGCATGGCGTTGTTTCGCTTTGGATACCTAGTGGGTGGTCAAGCTCATTCCATTGCGTGGGCATTCTACCTGAGCCAGGACTACATACAGCATGCAAAACTCTGTATTCAAGCAGCCTTCCTTCATAGGGTGATCCCATCCCAAATACCAAATACCAAAGTCCAATCCACACCGCAACCCCCCCCCTCCAGCTTGAGGGACGGGGCCCGAGGACTGTCCTGCCATCCTCATGCCCATATCGAAAGAACCGCATCGGCATCGATATGGCAGCAACGTGCGAGGGCGCTGCATCAATCACTTTGTGTCCGCCGGAAACTGCAGTGGCGGTTCGCGACCCTTCGGAGCTGGATATATTTGACCTCACTTATCACAATACCAGGTTGCGTCACTTATCGACACCTTTTACCGCGTGTGATGAGGCCAAATCCCTTGATACATGTTCAATAAGCAAGCTCCCTTGCTCGGCCTGCCTGCACAGCTTTTGACTGCAAGCCAAATCAGCTGGATCCCAGATCTCTCGCGAGAACCCGCCACCGCAACATAGTAAACCCAGTGTTACGATGTCTCCTGCATTTCAGAGATCCATATTCCGGACACAGATATAGCTTCTCCCGTCGCTTCTGCATCACATTATAAACCGTGCACTCTATGTCTCGGTCTATATGTATGCAGTAGAGCTTGAAGCATCTCCCCCAGACTCCCCGTCCCGTCCAGTTCAGCCCGTTATTTCTCAATATTGCAGAAATAGGGTGTCTCCCAGAAGGGCTAGTGGAGGCTGCTGCCTGGACTCTTCAACTCCATGCCTCTCAGTAAGATGCTATATCTGTATGCGATATGTGGAATTAAAAGTGCAGGGACGTCGAAAACACAGTTGTAACATCTTGTCGTGGCGGAGACGCGCACCTGCTAAATGAAGTCAACTTGTCGGGTGCCTATAACAAGGTTGAAGGTTCCATTCTTGGTGGCGCGTAACAAAGGGGCGTTGTCGGGGCGTTGTCGATTTATTCTTCCGACCTTAGGTCCTTTCTTCGGCTGAGCGCATCTGCTCTACCATTTTCGGAACCCTTCCGATAGATCATCACAAAGTCATAATCCGTAAGGGGTTCGCACCATCTAATTTGCCGTTTACTGACATCTTTCGTGGTCAAGAACTATGTGAGATTCTGTGATCGGTGTAAACCTTGATTTGGTGCTTCGTAAGTTCGCTTCGACGACGTCATGTCTCCATTTCCGAAAACATTCAAAAATTGCCATAAGTCCTTTGTCGTGAATGCCGTAGTTGAGCTCGGATCCGTGGGGTTTCTTGGAGAAAAATGCAACTTGGGCGCAATCTTGCTGGATCGTCTCGCTGTCCGAGATGTCCGCTTAGCGCATAGTCTGAGGCGTCCGTTTCAATTCCAATGGGAGTTTCTTGATCAGGTGCTTTCAGCATAGGCTCTTTCGTGGCCAAATCTTTCATTTTCTGGAACGCTTGGGCTTCTCTCGCTCACCAGTTTGAAAGACGTGAGGCTCGAGGACGAGAGCATTCACAGCCTTTGTGAATTCTGATCGGAAATTTCCGAGCGGATACGGTGATATTTGCAACCTCTTACCAATCTGATAAAGAAATTCGTCGGCTTCAAATTTGAAATGGGGTAAACGAGAAGCCCAAGCATTCCAGAGTCCAGACAAGGAAAGATTGGGCCACGAAAGAACCTGTGCTGAAAGCACCTGATCAAGAACAACCCTTTGAACTTGAAAAGGAGTCCGGACGCCTCATACTATGTGCTAGGCGCACAGCTCGGAGCATCAAGGCTGACGACAATGACAGTTACCGCCGCTGGTCCGCCTTGAGCGTCTTTTAACTTCAATACCGAAAGAAAACCAGAAGGACATAGCGTGAGCAGGGGTAGCCATGATAGTAGTGGTGATGGAAGTTTCAAGTAGAGGAAGCTTGAGCAGAATGGATTCATGGAATCGAGGCTTTTTAGCGGAAATAACGGCGGAGATATCTCAGCTTTCGCCAAGCGGCTGCTGAGACGACCGCTTCGTCTTCGTCGACGGCAGGCCATCCTAAGAAAATACTGGTTGCGGCAAGGAGCGCGAGACCAACGGCAGTTGCAAGCCCTATGGTAGTCCGATGGCCGTCGAGATCCGATTTCCGCCGGTTGGTGCCGCAGAAGGAGAGGAGGCTGGTGCTATTGCCAGAGAAGCTGTGACCTGGCGTCAAGTCGACATCAACGGGTGGACTCACAATTATCTACTGGCCAAGAATATCTGGCCCTGCTAAAATCTTTGTCAGTGAGTGATGGCACGAGGCGCTTCTGTGGCAAACGAATGGATTGAAGAAGAGAAGCCCACGTTGAATTGCCTGGGTTCATGGACTCACTCACTTTAAAGGCGTTGATGAGGCGCGGTGTGTTGCAGACCACTCTTTTGCCGCCGCTGGAGGAAACAAAGCATGGGCGCCACTCGCGACGAGACGGAGTATCGCCTCATCGGCAAACCAGATCACTCAATGCATGAAGTGAGCGCGTTGTATAAAGTATGTACATTATGTATCTCCGCAAAGTGCACAATTTCTGACAAGTATACCTGTTGTCTCTCCTGACTGCAACTACAACGAAGCGGCGTTAGTACTTCCCGTCAACTTCGGAACACGTAGCATCATGCATGTCATCGCGAATTGATGCGGCAATGTCATGAAGCCAAAAGTTGTGGTCCAATTCTCGAAAGTAAACATAGATACATAGTCTACCAGCACAACTCACAACCCGCAAAGTTGGTAACCCTTCCCATTCCCTAGATCAAGTAAACAGCTTCCAATGTACCGTAGGAAGTAAAAGAGTGTATATCCGACATTGTGACCATCTGTCCGCCACTACAAAACGATGTAGTAGCACCTTAATGCCCAAACTTTTCATCCAACCAATCAAGTAACTCCCGACTTTGCCAGCCAACCCCGAGCATACCAATGCCCCTAATTCTAAGTAGTAAGTCTTGATGAAGAGCCGAATTGGCGGGTGCCTAACTCACTCGCGAGTCCGAGTATCACGACCGCCGCTGCAACATGATAGACCCAGTGTTACAACGTGCTCTGCATCTTTAATTCCATATTCCAGACACGAATATGGCTTCTTCCCTCGATTTTGCATCATATTATCATCATCACTACGCTTTCAATTTCGCTCCGTACGTAGCAGAGCTTGAAAGCGATTCCGCGGTTCCCGTTCGATTTCGCACACTAAATCCACTCTTTGTTGGAAAACATATTTTCTTTCCGAGTGGGCGGTGGCTGCCACCGGTACGCGTCACACCACACTTGATAGTATGGTTTTTCTACTGCTATACCCGAACTCGAGAGACCACTAATCGGCATGCCAATTTCTTCCGGACACAAAACGTCCCGATGTAACTTTGTGGACGGGGGCGATGAATTGATGGGATAGTTTTTGGGAGGCGATAACGGGAGTGCTCCATTTGGAGGCGGTCCAGGATTTTCGAGAAGAATTGGTGCTCGAATGCTCCTTTTGCCTGATGTACTTGGGGGCGACGTAGAACTGCTAGATTCGTATGTGGTATTTGGAATTAAAGATGCAGAGGACGTCGTAACCCTAGTTATATCATCTTGTCGTAGTGGGCGTGCACTCGTGAGTGGCGAGATGGGCAACTGCCAGTTTGCACCAGGGTCTCTCGCGACCAGAGGCGTATGGCGGCCTCGCACATGGCCGCGATGCGACGTGGGCGTCGAGGTGACCGAAGCCTTGGACACAGTCGACCCGTTGATCGAGGGGTGAAACCTTCTCTCCATCAACATAGGCGGCGGAATCGACGGTCGCTGGCTTGGAGCCTTGACAATGTTTAAGCCCACACTGGTGGTCTCTCGACCCAAGCCGTCATAGTTTTTCCACCATGGGCCTCCTCCATCTCGATCGTCCTTGAAACTCAATGCCGAAGAGCTAGCAGGCCCTACGGGGCATTCAGGAGCTGCGGTATTAGTGGCGAAAGCGGGAGCGCTCCGAATAGTTCGGTCGATTTTAGCAATAGGGGCAGGAATCGCAGGGGAAGCGGAAGATTGGTAAGTACATGGACGTGGAATGACTTTTAGTGCAATTGGAACTGACGGCGCAGGTATCCCCGACTTCGCTTTGCGGCTGATGCGATGACCGGAACGTCGTCTGTGGCAGAGCATCCAAAGAAATACCGCCGCGGCAAGAAGCGCGACACCTGCGACAGTTGCCAACGCTATGGTGACGGCAACGGCCGTCGGGATCCGATTCCCGATGGCCGAACTCTGCGCTGCGAGAGCTGTTGACTCGATGGCAGACTCATGGCCGTCTAGTGACTGGGAAAAATTGCTAATTCTGCTGTAACTGTTAGCTAATGATGGCACGCTGGCGCGTCTGTCGCGGACGAATGAATAGGAGAAAGGAGATGTAGGTATTTCGAATCATGCCTGGGCTCATGCACTCACTTTAAAGGCGTTGATGGCGGGTGGCGCGGTTCGTTCCTGACCGCAATTTTGCCACCGGCAAACCCCTGACCAGGAAAATTGGTCATGGGACTCACTGTGGTTGCACTCCCCGTCACAGTTGCACTCCCCGTCGCCGTCACAGTCTCGGACTGAATCTCTGTCTCAGTTGAAGTTGCACCAATAGCCGGAGTGGCTACATCGACGTCACACCCACTCCCTCCGCGGCCTCCGCCCCTGCTTCCCGGCCTAGACTTCACCAAATCACAGTGGCCGATTTTCGCACGTGGATTGATTGATGCTTGGTCATCATTCTTCCCCGCTGGGATATCTCTGATTCCTCTCGTATCCATGTCACGGATGTACCTAGCATTCTTGATGCCTCCACTCCCTGTGATGTCTGCTGCCGCCATTGGAAGGGTTCGAAGGTTGAGTGTGTAAGTGGTTGATGAAGTCTACGTCGTCAGTTCCCAAGATAGTCCTCAGGTGCTCAAGTGGCTTGACTCCGGTAGTAGAGTGAATTCGGCGACTGAGTAGTGCAATCAAGTGCGAGGAAATGTATTGTGCAATGAATAGAGAGCAGCAGGCGCAGGATTGAAGTTGTTTTGATAACTTTGGTCTGTAAGAGTATAGAAACCAAGCTTGTTCAAAGCATATATTTGGGGCCGGTTTGGGCTTGTGATCTCTTCAATGAACAATGATATTCGATAAATAATCTGTCTGGTGACGAGGAACGAAGAAACGCGAGAAGAAGAAGAATACGAAGAAGGGGGGCGGGCCTGGAATTTATATGCCATTTCACATTCAGAGTACTCGACTTGGGCAACGTATCATGATACTAAGGCTCCTGCCATCTTGGGTCAGGCGTTTTTCTTGAGACAAGCGAAAGAGACGGCATAAAGATCTCCCCTTTTCTTTTTCTGTCTCGGCGCAACCCACGCTTCAAGTGGTGAAATCACAACAGACAGACGAAAGGCCTAAGAACGTATCACACCTCCATCACGCATGGTAACACCACTGCTGCAACAAGCCGTTTCCGACGCCGATAGGTTCGGGTATGGTTATGCGAGTACTCTTGGTAATGCGGCCAAGTTGAATTCGGATTTAGACTCGTGGTACTCGTGTCAAAACTATCCAAGATACCTGTTCGCATGTACTTCCCCTAGCCATCGCATCGATGCACCACGACCAAGTGGATGCCATGTCTTTCTGCATCGCAGCCTAGACCACTTTGTACTGGATGTAGCGCTATGTGCATGTATGCACGCAGGGCAGCCTTGTGTTCTGTCCTGTGTCTGAGAGTCCTTGCATCTCCTCATGGTGTGAATTCTCGACGAATAGGCGAAAACCGGAAATGATAGGATGCAAAGGGTGAAGGTAAGCGCGTATGGACACCTCCAATACGTAGATGTACACATTCTTGGTGGATGATCGACAGAGAGGTCAGTATTGATTCAAAAGAGCACCACTGGCTATGAAACGAGCCATTTGGTGGCGCAATTGACAGTCATATGTATGTCATCGGCTCATCTTATCGGTGTGATTCTGTGATGCGCCCTTGACGGCTAACGACTGAGCGGCTGCAGATGACTTTGGTCCAGTTTTTCTTTCTTGGGTCTTTGCTGAGTCGAGCATCATTCTTTGATGCCACTGGTATGTCCGTTCCTCGACGTCGTCGTCGTCGGCAGGTGGTGTGGTAGGACAGGCCTACGGGCAAAGATAAGCAACGCACGTGGTAGGCCCAGTTGACTTAGAGTCGCGCCTTTGACGACGTCTTGAGCCGTTTTGCAAGTTGGTGCTCCGATAAGTACTATGACGACCTAGTATACGTCAGTAATGAGCATCTCTTGCATTGTACGTTTTTATGTAGAGCTGAAATGGACATACATAGGTACTACACTGGCATGCAGGCTGTGTTAGAACCTGTGTGTGACTTACTACCTGCCACACGGCCAATTGAAAGCGGAGGAGTCAGTACAGCGCATCTGGTGATTGTAGTTGGTTCAGGAACGGATTTTGTGGCCTTGTTCATTGCCCAATGGCGCGCGGGCTGACTCTGTGGTGTACCTACAGGTGCCGTAGATGATGAAGGAATGAGAAAATGAGGCAGAATTAGCTAATAATCAAGATTCAAAAAAAAAAAAAAAAAAAAAAAAGAGAAAGCTGACAATGAAAGCTGACAATGAGCCGCTACCAGGGCAAGGGCAAGAACAGCCGCAGTGCCACGGGTCCTTCTTTCCCGCCGCCCGGGGCTAGCAACCTCCGTTCTATCCCTCTATGCCGTTTCATCGTCTTTGCTCTGCAAAGACTGCACTCAGCACGCGGCATTCCTGGCCTTGTGCAATGCCCAGCCGATGATCGTTCCGCCATGACTTGGCTCTCGGAGTCAACTCGTGCCGTGATGGTGTTTCCTGGGCGGAAATAGCCGCCAATTTGGCATATCCAGGACAATCCCAGTCGCATCGTCGAACCTCGGCTCTCCCCGGAATGGGGCCCCCACGCGCCCCCGCATCTTCGCGGGACTCGGGAGGCTTCACATCCGCGGCCGTTGCACCCCTATGTCTATACCGACCAACGGCTTCTGTCCAGAGCCGAGGGTACCGGTAGTCTCCGGATCCGAAATGACATCCTCAAGGATTGAACCTCACAGCGTTCAAACATTCACACACGACTCTTCCGCAAACACCATGGCAGAGTCTGACGGCCTCTTGCATAAGGCTCAAAGGCGCGTCGACGCCATCGGCAGTCAGCTCGGCGGCCCACACGGAACATCGTCCCCAAGGCTGCCTCCAATTCACAAAGTCGCGGGTCCTTCCAGCGGACTCCGGGCCTGCGGCAAAGTCGTCATCATCACAGGTGTGTATGACTATGGCTGCTGGTACTGTAGCCGCGACTCCTTTGCATCAGGTCCACAACTCCACAACGCGGCACAAGAACAGCCCCGACTGATCAGAGACACAACTCTAGGCGCAAATTCGGCATTGGGCATTGGCCGTGCAACTGCCCACCAATTTGCCGAGAATGGCGCCAAAGCAATCTACATTTGTGATTATGACGACTCTAATCTGGCAGCTCATCAGCATGAGATGAAAGCCGCGTATCCTCATGTCGATGTTCACCCGTGGCAGTTTGATGCCGCAGACGAAGACAAAGTCAAGGCCGTGGTGGATGATGCGCTGGAGCGTTACGGGCAGCTTGATGTGTTTTTCGCCAATGCAGGCATCACCGGGATGAATACTGTTTTCACCGAGTTTACCGGTGCAGATTTCATGGAGGTGATGCGAACTAATACCTTGAGGTACGTCGAGTGCGCGGGATACCGACGTCGAGCTTGTCGAGTACCTTGTTCAAAGGCACAAAAGTGCCACCACTACGGCCGTCACCATCACGAGCGTGATAAGCATCGTCACCATCGCCATCAAACCTTTGCTAATGTTTCACCTTCCAGTGTTTTCTTGGCAGCAAAGTATGCCGCGCCAGCGATGATGAAAACGTCCCCCTCGAAGCCCCAATCCTGCGGTTCCATCATAGGGACCGCCTCCGTGGCGGGTCTCCGATCGAATGCCGGCTCCACGCCCTACTCGGCTTCCAAAACCGCAGTGGTTTCCTTGGCTCAGACAATGGCATATCAACTCGCGGGCACCAACGTGCGCGTCAACGCCATCTGTCCCGGCCTGATTGAAACCGGCATGACTGCCCTCGTGTACGAATCTGCGCGAGCAAGGGGCAGCGAGAACAAGATCGGACAGCTGAACCCCACGAAGAGGGGCGGCCATGCCGATGAAATTGCCAGGGTGGCCCTCTTCCTGGGTAGCGACGAGAGCAGCTACGTCAATGGGCAGGCATGGGCTGTCTGCGGCGGCCTCAGCGCAGGGCATCCCTTTGTGCCGGGGAGGATAGGCTAAATGGAGGAGGAGGTGAGGGCGTCGCAAGGTGCGTCAAAGCCATGCACGAAGGTAGGTACATACGGAGTGTGTACCGAGTTCGAGTACGATTTGTTGCTTCAGAGTCTGTTGTACTACTCGCCGCTTTCTTATCGGTCAGCCGCTTGTTCCGCTGCAAGAAAGGCGACTCCAGCCGGAGACCGGGCCGGCCACCAAAAATGACACACGGAGTAGGTACATAGGTATGTACATGTACTGTACAGGTACCTCCTACCAGCCCAATTTAAGCTTGTCGTTCGTTCCTTTCGGGCGACTCCATTTAGTACGGTGGATCACAAAACCCGGATCTCCGTGAATCCAAGAATGGAGTCAAATGATTGGAGGCCATCTAGCACCCCCTGCCTGATGCGCGGCACGACCCGCAGCGCGACCAGAAATTCAGAACGTTCAGAACCGCAAAGGACCCCGATCCCCGATCTCCACGCTTGGACTCTTCGCGCTTCGTACATAACGAATAGGTATGTACCGTATGGCATGTACGAATACACATGTACTGGTATCTATCGTTGCTGTTCTTGCACACACTCTGTAACAGCGTACCTATGTACGGAGTCCATAGGACGGGACTATGCAGACGGTGGATGACCTGGCCTCATGCGTGGAGATATTCGTCTGCAGCTGCCCGTGACCTTGATGGACTTTGATTCCATATTTGGACAGCATGTCTCGGACAAGCATTGCGCAGCTTTCCGTGATATGGATGTGGACAGCAATTTGTTTGGGCAGCATTTGCCATTTGGAGGGCGGTGCTCCCTCCGCTGGACGCTTGCTCATCATTCATGCCCTCCCCTCCTCCCTCCCAGCCACCTGCATATCACTTGAGCAGCGGAATTCCAGCTTCGTATTCTCCCTTTGCGCCCTCCCAACTTATGTCCCCACCACATTATTTGTAGCCAGTTATCGTTTCCGTCTTCTTCCAATCAAGCCGTGCGGCACACCTTCTTGAATCTTGACTCTTTACGGATCCGAAGGGTCAAAGTCTTTCCCCTCACCCAGCATGTTTCCCACGTAGGTATGTACATACATGTTCTTTTTGTGCAAGCGCTGCTGGGAGAAACAAGTGTCTTACGATGTCTTATGGTGGGGAGGTTGGAAAGTCCCATGCATTGATGCAGTACCTAATGTGTTGTGTGTGCATTTACGACGAAACCGCCTGTCTTTACTGATACTCTGTACGGAGTCTGTAGTCGATGTCGGGGTTGGGAACACTGTTGAGGGGCTGGGCTGGAACCTCCACGCGAGGGATACTTCGTAAAGCTCACATATGCAGGGATGTAGGCATATATGTATACGTGTACATATGTACCTACGGAGTATACCGAGCAGAGACACGGGGCAAAAGATCTTCCATGTACGGAGTACAGAGTGTTGAGAGGTACCGATGACCATCTATTCTGGGGAACCATTGCAGCTGAGCGTCACTTCCCCTTCGATTCCCTTGATTTTCTTGTTCTACAAACGCTTTCTTCTTCTCCGAGCCTCGAGACCGCCTCACAGATCCTTTTGACCGGTGACGAACCAAACCAAGCTCCCGCCAAGAACAGCCGGTCGTCAGCGCCATCGGCCACGACTCCCGTACTACCATGGGTATGCCGCATTGCCGCGAGTCCGCCACTGCTAGCCCCTTCATTTTCACTCGACATCCTCTTCTAGTCTTGCCTTCGTGCCACCCTTTTGTGTGTGAGGTAATGAAGATGGATCAGATAGCGTTACGGGTATGTATTCATATCGTGAGACAGGGCCATGTGTGGTTTGTATGTACATACTATCGCGGACTATAGAACACCACGGCAATGCTATGTACATATAAGCATCGTGGATGGAAAGCCCGATCGCCAAGCCATACCCATTCACTACTCAATGCGCCGTTTTTAGGTAAAAGAGATAGTCCGTGACTCCGTAGTGTTCATTCCCAAATCCCCCGTGATGGTATATAATCACATTGCGCGAGAACGCAACGAGGGGAAAGCCAGAAACATTAAAACAGGGAGATCGCCGATAAACAATGGTGGAAATGATTGCAAACTGAGAACTCCAATCCTTAAAAACAAGCCACGATGATGTGGTCTAGTCTTGTCGCCGCACTGGTCTGTTCGGCCACAGTTCTGGGGCATGCCCAGACAGAAGAGAAGCGCAAAGCACATTCCGCAGCGCTGCACCGCATCGCCACCCATTCCAAACGCTCTTTGGCGGCATGCGCGGAGACTCCTGCTGCGATTGCGCTTCGACAACGGGCTGTGGCTCGTCGTGCGGCTTTGGCGAACGAATTGCGGAGGTCACGCGGGCTGACGACCCGTAAGTCAAAGTTGTTTCGTGTGCTTCTTGATGTCTCGTCTCGTTTCTTTCATCTCGACCTTGCTGCCTCAATCATGTAGTCTCGTGTATGTTGGCGTCAAGTCGAATCTTGTTGCTTCGCGCTTTTGTGTGTCTAGTTTCGCGGTACAGCAGGAGTTTGGCAGTGGGAAGTTTGCAGGGTTTCGCCACATGAAATTCTGAATCTAAGACTTGGCCCGTGCGAACGACAAGGGAGAAGAAAAAAAAAAGACATCAGAAACAACAGCTGAAACTACATACTCCGTATGCTAACTTTGGTCTTGGGGCCATGCGTACCTCCTCCAGAACATGTGCGCCGTGGAAAACAAGAACTCAAGAAGTGGATGGCTATCTCCCATAACCAGACTGACAAGGGGTACACTCTCGACACGCCCCTCAATGAGCTGTTCACCTCCAACGTAAGCTGTATCTTCGTGCCCGAGACCACTATCGGTCCATACTATGTAGCGGGGGAATACCTGCGCAAAGACATCTCCGAGAACGAGCCAGGCGTGCCCATCTATGTAGACTTCCAGTTTGTCGACGTCAAGACATGCGAAGCGGTCCCGCATCTCATCGTGGACGTGTGGCATGCCAACGCCCTGGGCGTTTACTCTGGCGTCACCGCTGCGGGACAGGGCGGCTTGAAGACGAATTTCGGCCGCGGAGTCCAGATCACGGACGACGATGGCGTTGTGCAGTACCGCTCTATATTCCCGGGACACTACATTGGCCGTACGAGCCACTTGCACGTAATGTCGACGAATAATGCCACCGTGCTGGGCAACGGAACCTTTGAGGGAGGCACCGTCTTGCACATTGGGCAGACGTACTTTGACCAGTCTCTCATCTCCGTCGTGGAAGCGAATCCCCCTTACTCGTCAAACAAGCAGCCATTCACGGATAATAGACACGACGAGCTGACTGGGGACGAGGCTACCGAGCTATCTGACCCCTTCATGAAGTATGTCTACCTCGGCGACGACGTCAAGGACGGACTCTTGCTCTGGATGACCGTTGGCCTCGACAAGAACGCAAACCACAATGCTAATGTCTCTGCGGCCGCGCACTGGCACCCTGGTGGTGGCACGGACGAGTCTGGAGCAAAGGCATCTGTGTCTTCGCCCGGCAATTAGCCCAACGGCGGAGCAAAATATCCATGACGGGAGAAAAGAAATGTCGCTGTGCAGCACCTTGTGTGTAACATCTCGTCTTCGTCGTATAAAGTGGTGATCAGAACTGGCAAACGATTTCATGCACAATAAGTGCCAAATCTCGACTGACCCCAAAGAATCGGCAGAAGGGGGGGTGGGGGGGACCAGAAATATAGTGAGTGGCAGTGAGGTTATGTGCGCCACTAGCAGAACAAGTCATCATGAATAGAAAGATTGCGAATCTTCTTTGACGTAGAGTTTCTCCCCGAGCTCATAAATGAGGTGCGTTGACTTGGCCGATCGACCCCGTCATGCATCAACTTTCACAACAGACTCCTTCGGCACCGCCCGTGCAATCTTGCCGAGCATCTCGTCGCGCCACGCGGCAAAGTCTGCCCTCCTCGTTTCGCTCAAGTAGTCGTTCTGTTCCTGTAGCATGGCATCAGCGCGCCTCGTAGGCAGAGATGCCTGCATTTCCTCCTGCTCCAGCTCCAGCTCCAGCATATCCACGTCGGCCTTGTCCATCGAGCAGAGCACATCCACAATGCCGTCGTACCAGTCACCCGACAGCCAGTTATTCTCATTGACTTTGGCCACGGCGGCGTCAAAGTCCCGAGACTGGATGCTCCTCCAGCCGGCCCAAAAAGCATCTTCCTCTTCGAACGCCGGCACCGCGACCTGCTGGCCTGCCTGTGCCAGAAGGGTCAGGATTTCCTTCCGCAGCGGCACGTAGCTCTCTCGGTTGATTCCGGCACCAACAGACGTGATGGAGCGCACACGCATCATGACGAAGAAGTACAGAGCTGCCACCAAGTCCGTTACGTGGTCCACAAGCCATGCATCCTCTGCAGGCCGACCATCCGGCACAAGAGTATACTCGATGCCAGCGAAGATTGTGGGCGCAAGCTTTTTCTGGCCCGACTCGGCGCACATGTGCCGAATCACGGGCTGTATCCAGGGGTGCACGCGGTGATGTCTCGAGCCCTGCACGTCTAGTCTTCTCGCCTTTAACGCACTGGCTGCCCGGGAAGGCGTTCGGAACTTGTCCAGGCTCATCTCTTTGGTCGGCGTTCCTCTTGACGGCACCGCCCGTGCCTGTGACTTGATCTTGATGGGCGTGGTATCGGCATTCTCTCTTATCCTCCGGCTCGGGATGCGGAGTCTGCTAGATCGAGGTGTCGTCGAAGCGTTTGGGAGTATGGCGTCAAGGTGCGCGTACAACCGATTGTAGATGCGAGGTGGGATAGGGGGACGGGGCGCGATGGGCGGTAGATCGAGGCTCGTTTTGAGTCTGTATAGCATGAACAGATTAGCATTCTTTCATCCGTCATAAGGATCAGTGAGAAGTTTTGGTCGTTCTTTGCTCTGCCCCGGATGGGACTAGCTGTTGCGCAAGCATATGGGAAGACAGACCTTTCACAAGCTATGTTGGCGCACACGTACTGTCGCGCAATCTCCTCGTCCGCCTTGAGCGTGCTCGCTCTGTGTCGAGATTGAGCCAGCAATGATCCTGCCAGCTCGACCAGTGCAGGGGGAAGATCCGAGCCATAAGTCGGCATCAGAGACAGCAGAGCCTGTTCGATTTGCCTGCTCATGTTGGGCGGGAGTCTGCGTGTCGCAGCAGCCAGTTTGGTGCGAGTCAATTTACAAGCCGACGGGAATTGTCTTCATGATCGTCAATGTCGACGAAGAGCAGCAACAAGCGGCGCTTCTATCGATAAGGCGGGCGGTGACGTGGGAGCAGCGCGCTTAATTAAGCTGTGCAGTCCTGACTCCTTCGAAGTTCGCGCTTGGAGGAGCTTCTTTTTCGACGGGTCCATCTTCAAACATCAAAGTACTTACAACCTCACCTGTTACTAGGTAGTATCACACGCCTTGCGCCGTCGCAGCCTTCGAACCGTTTTTGAGACCCAAACACTCCTTCATAACTTCTCCCTCTCACAGCGCCAAGGTCCAAGGACTAACATTCGCACCGTTCTGTTCTATTCGCCCTCACCCTCACCATGTCCGTCACACTGCACACAACGCTCGGAGACATCAAAATCGAGGTCTTTTGCGAAAGCGTCCCCAAAGCAGCCGAGGTATGCCCCTTCCCCCAGCCCTGGAGAATATTTTCTTTTTCCTGCCAAACATGCCCTAACTTCAATGTCCGCAGAACTTCCTCGCCCTCTGCGCCTCCGACTACTACAACTCCTCCCCCTTCCACCGCCTCATCCCGAAATTCATGATCCAGACCGGCATGCCCGCCTCTCCTACTCCCGATAACCCCAAATCCGGCCAATCCATCTGGGGCGGCACCTTTGACGACGAAATCCGACCTTCGCTCCGCCATGCCCAGCGCGGTGTGGTCAGCATGGCCAACAAGGGGCCCAGAACCAACGGGTCTCAGTTCTTCATCACGTTTGACAAGGCGCCGCACCTGGATGGGTCCTGCACCGTGCTAGGGAAGGTCATTGGGGATGATTCGCTCGTGGTGCTAGCCAAGATGGAGGCTTTGGAAGTGGACAAGAAGCATCGGCCGGTCGAGAAGATTCGCATTGAGCGCGTGACGATTCATGCGAATCCTTTGGCGGGGTGAAAAGACGAAATATGTGCACGACTTACTAACTAGGGTTGGGGTGGGGGGTGGTATGAATCAGCTACATACGCTTTATACGTCAGGCTGCTTGGAAGGGATGGTATGGGATCAGCTGAAAGGCAGGCTCCTTACATGATATGACATGTTATGGGATCAGCTACACTTCACACATCAAGCCACCTGCGAGGAGGACGATGCAGCAGTTTCCCCGAATCAGGGTCTCACGAGGGTTTTGACTATGCTATGGCGTGAGCAAGCCGAAAAGCAGTCAGGCGGCGAACGCCTGTTTGAAGCCACGCCAACTAACTCAATCGAGACGGTTCAGACGTGCAGTCTTCCTTGCCAAGTCTCTCACCATCTCACCAAAGCGGCTCGGTACAAATTCTATCTCGTAGTCGGGAGACAGGGAAAACCCTAGGAGGCAACGCTCATTCATCCGTCTGTTTCTGTGCTGGATCCTTGGCCACAGCAAACTACTCCAGAGGCTGGGTTGAGAAGACATCTGAGCTCATGTATCGTCCGCTACACAGAGGACGTGAAAGACGGGCACAGAATGAGAAACTCCAGAGCCGCATATCAAAGCAAAGAGACACCTTATTCCTTCCATATGTCGCCAAACCGGCGGGTGTTTTTACTTTTTTTTTTCTAGAAATGTTTTCATGTATACATACATGTTTTGGTGCCTTTTTTTATCCATATACTTTTCTGGTGTACGGAGTATAAAGATTCGCAAATACGCTTCTGCTTGCTCCCAAGAAGATCATCAATGCCTATACCGAATTAATCGACTCTGAATGCCTACGAAGCGTCCATTATAGTTCCTCGTCATGGGCACCAGGTTGGGTGACAGTCGCGTGATAAATCGCAGAGACGACGTCCATCTCCAGCTCCATCTCCATCTCCGTCGCCGAGAAACGAGAAATGATGTAATTGTTTCGCGTTGGGGGACGACGCCCTGCAAGGTCATCCTCGTAGGTCCTATCCGTGGAAAACATCACCTCTGCCAGATATACACATCCCCATCTTCAGACCTATGCAATATTTGCCAAATCTTGACGCATACCTGTCCTATCGTAAGTTTCATTCTTTTCCCAGCATTCCTTCTTCGTTACTATGTACGAAAAACCCGCCCCAGCACGCTTTGCACAACGCCCAACGATTTTGCATTTTTTTTTCTTTATTTTACTCCTTTTTCGGCCCACCCCCCCTTCATCTCAACCCACTTTCCGCCGCTTCGTGCCCAGGACTGGCGAAATCGATACATCTTCCCGCTTAATCTCCTCCGTACCCGTCGGACTAGGCGGGCTGTTATTGTTGGTATTGGGATTCGGATTGGAATGCCCGCCCAGAGGCTCCCCTCCCGAACCATCCGGATCAAGCGCAAAGTTAAAATCAGTCCCGTCGGTGCCAAACGTGTTGTCATTCAAGAAAGCGTTGCTATCGAAGAATTGATCGAGGTCCACATTTGGGGGGTCGAAATACGCAGCAGCCTGGGTGTCTCCGAGGCCGGGGATGCGGCCAGACGGGCTCAGAGGCCCGAGCAGTTCACTCAGTTCCTGGATTTTGGCATCTTGCTCGAGTTGCAACCGTTGGAGCTGGTCGAGGTCGACCTGGTTGGTGCTGATCTGGCCGAGAGACGGGGGTGCCATTTGAGGCGACCTCATGATAGGGGACATGGATGGCATTGCGGCGGGAGAGACTGGTGCGGGAGAGACTCGGGCTGCTTGTGAGCGTGCAAGGGGAGAAGGGATATTTGAAGGCGATGGTGCTGAGGGCTGATGCCGAGAGAGAGGTACGTTCTGTCCTGGTGCTGAGCTTGGTCTTGGTGATGTTGCTGCAGGTGCCGGTGATAATGGGAGGTTCGTGGCATTCTGTCCACCCATCAAATCGACCAGAGTGTTCCTTTGGTCTTGACTCAGATTGTGCGGTACGTTGTTGACCAAGTCAGTGGCCTCGGGCAGGTCCATTCCCGACTTTGTCGTAGCATTGTGGTCGTTGATGATCTTCATCATGCGTTCGTGCGGGTTGTTTTCCAGCTCATGGCGCAAGCTTGGTGGGGTCTCGCTGCTGTCGAGCAATTCAGTGACATGACCCATCTGAGAATTTTGACCGCCAACCGGAAAGTACGATGTAGAGCTCGTGGGAGAAGCGTGACTGATGGCAGACGGGGCGGCTTCGTCTCGGTTCGGAATTGGTGGCAGTAGACCGCGGGTTCTCTTGTGAACCCCGCCAGGTGTGGTCGTGGGATCCATCTGCGATTGGAAAAAGTCACCCAGATCGACCACGCTTCCTTGTTGAGGCGGCTGCTGGCCTTGGTTGGTGATCATACTGGAGATGATGTCGCTAACGCTCTGCATGTTGTTCTGGTCTTCGAGCGTCTTACGGAACACATTAGCCAAGAACTTTAGAATTGCGTTGATGGAATTTTGATGCCTGTCGTGCTGGTTCTGAAACAATATGGCCTGATTGTACAGTTCGTTGTTGTTTTGTTGCAGCTGTGTGATGGCCCCCAGGATTCGCTTTTGTTGTTCTCTAACTTTACCCAGCTCTTCCCGAATCACCGTCATCTCCTTCTTTGGCAGCGCTTGGGAGTCGGATGCAGCGGGAAGAGCACGGCCGGGCGCAAGGGTTGACCCAGTGCTCATGTGCTGCTGGCCAGATCCATCGTCATGGATCTGGTCTTCTTCACTGTCGCCGTCTAGCTCTGTAAATTTTTGCTTGCTCGATCCTCCCTTTGGTTTTCCTTTTGGCTTGTTGATTAGCCATAAAAGGTTTGGATGGCCGCGGCGGAAAAATGGGTTGTGATATTCGCTCGGACTCTTATTCTTGCGCTCGCTGGCTCTCATGGAGTTGTCCGATAGGCCCACACGCTTGTGAAAGCCGTACATGTTGAGTTGCCGCACGAACGATGCATAGTTGTTGTGCTTGAAAAGCTCGGGAATAAGTCTCTTGGCAAACTCGTCCTCGTCTAGAACAAAGAACGAGTCTCCTTTTTCCGACCAGCGAATAAAGTGTTCGTTCTTGGGCTCTTCCAAAAAGCTGTGAGAAGTTTCCAGTTAGCCAATCAAACAGCAAATGACTTAGAAATACTACGGCAACCGTTATCATCAATCCAGTGATGAAAAACTTCTTTCTCACCTGCTCAGCTTCTGCACAAAAGGCGGGATGGATTTTCGTTTTGCTTGTGCTTCCCGCTTCGCCTTTTGTGCCATCTCCTCCAAAGTTTCAATGTTTTCCTGCTCGATCAAGCGTCCCTCGTCATCCCTCTGCGCGAGCGCATTATTTTCGTGGCCGAATCCCGCCCAAGAGTCCACCGACGTATCAATTGTTCGATTATGCGCCGGAACGAGAGCCTGATTCGTATCGCGCCGCGTGAGGGTATTAGAAGGGCTGGGCACCGGATCGAGCTGAGGTTGCAGCGACATCATGTTGTATGGACCGGCCGTTTGTGCCGCGGCGTCGAGTATATCAGTGCCGTCTCCTTTCCATTGCAAGGTGTTGTCTGGCGTTCCGCTTTCATTCGCATACGGTTGCTGAAATCGTTGCTGGTATGCCACCATTGGCGAATTCCCGGGCGCCACACGCTTTCTTGAGTTTGGTGCCGACATAGTTCTGGCCGGATCAATATCTGTGGCAGCAGGGGCGGATCAAAGTCGCACAAACGGGTCCTCGGTCGGACAAACGAGACTCTTTCCTTGGCTGCCGGAAGAAGTCGAGTAAACGTGTACTGGCTGCGAGCCTTTTTGGCACGCCTTTGATATCTCAACAGGCCTGGTGGTTTCTTTGTTCCCGAACCAGAACCTGGGGTGATACCAACTTCAAGATGTCGAGCGTAATATCGAACAAAGAACGCGATTGCTGGCAAGATGGCTAAAATACACCACAACGAGAACAGAGAGCTGCTCAAAGCAGAAGTCGGGGTTCGTCGCAAGGAGATGGGGGTTCTGTTCCAACAGCGAGGACGACACTACAGCGAGCGCTTCATGTGGCTTGTCGAAATCCGTTTAGTTCAGGTGGCGATCTTGTTCGGGTCAAGCTGAGTTCAGAGACTGTCGTGATACCTGCGGGTCGAAGCGACGCCGAGACAAGCGCATCACGCGGCTGACTACACGCTATCTACCTCGCTCGATAGGATGTCTCGACGTGGGTTTTGTTTCCTTCTCTTTCAATTCGATCGGCGTGTCGGACAGCAGGTGCTTTTTCAGAACAAAATTACGGACGTCGCGTGGCCCGTCAGATTGCGTCGCGAACTCGAGCCGGAGAATGACCGGGGGGTATAATGGGGGAAGAGGACGAGGAAATTTAAGTTGTCGGATGGGCGGCAGCGTGACGCGATGGAGGAGCCATAGGATTTGGAGTAGGATTTGCAAGTCGCGGAAAAAGGCAGGCTGCGGCTTATCGATTAGATGACGACCGTTGGCGGCCCGCGGGGCTAAGAATCCCACCCATCAACATTCACATGGCAATGTTGGAACTTGGATGCTTCTTCACCGATAATTGTGGAGCTGGAGCTGGTGGCAGCCGCTAACGTCTAGTCGCCGGCGACGACCGCCGACGAGCCGCGAGCGAGCCAACGCCACAACGGCCGCTCACGATCATCGCGATCGCGACACGTGTCCATTCGATGGCTATTCTGCTTCGCTTCAATCAGGCTGCTCTCGCTCCATGGTTGCAATCAATCGAAAATTCCGGCTGCATACCTATCTCATGACGTCCGGCATCCACTCAAAGCGAAAGCTCAGACGATATCGCGGGGTATAACTGTAGCCTGTAGGATTCTACTCTGTACAACAGCTGCGTGGCTGTTCCGCCTCACAGACTCCGGTGTATATACAACATACCGCCATCACAGAAAACCACAAAAAAAAAAGCCGAAGGTCAAGAAGATGAGCTGAGATCTTCTCAGGATCCCGTAATTTTCGAAAATAGAAGATCTAAGCCGGTCGGAAAGAAGAGAAACACGTGACTGGACTTCCGGATCTCTATAACTCCCCAACTACATATGTATCTTCTTTTAGTCTTGCAGGTCTTTGGGGTCCTAAGGGGACCGCCGTGGGCTTGTGTCTTTTGTTCATGTCGAACATTACGGGATCCTGGAATGATTGCCGCTCATTAATTTGACCTTCATCTTGTCTTTCTCACTACACAACATGTAATGAACTAACCCATCTACTTGGCCCCCCTCCCAGCCAACGCGCTCGCCCTCGCCAACTTCGCATTCCTTGCCTGATCCCTCGCCTGGTCCCAGGCTCTCCCCGTCCCCCCCAACTTAGCCTCCCGCTCCGCCCGCTTCGTCTCCTTCAGACTATAGGCCTTTTCTCTCGGATCAATCACTACGAGCTCGTCTTCCGCCTTCTTGCGATTCCGCAGGTCCTTGCCCAGCTTATCCGCCGCAAAAGACAGCGAATGGGACATCCAGCCCTCGTCGTCGCTGTCTTCTTGGCCTTGTTGGTCATCCCAGGCCGTGCAGCTCTGGCAGTTGGCGATGAAGTGCAAGTCACATAGCGCGGCTTCTTCTTCGCCTTCTGCTGTTGCTTCCGCTGCTTCTACTGCTTCTGTTCCCTCGCTGCCTTTCTCTACATCTGGCTTAGATGTACTCGCAGGTGGTGCCGGTTTTGGGGGCACCTTTTCTAGCTTGGATTGGAAAGCACGTAGTAGGCTGAGAGAGGCTTGCTCGTCTGTAGCGCTGGCATTGTTGAGACCGATGCGTCGTTTTCTTGCGCGCATGGATGTCTTGGGGATCATGGACTCAAGGGCGGACTTCTTCTTGGTTTCCTTGGTGGGTTGCTCCGAATGAATGGTTCGGCGCATGGAGGCCTTGAGGGCGGCAATTTCTTCATTGGCTTTCTCGAGGGCTGTCTTTTCTGGTATTGGCGGATCGGGTCTATATGGGCTCTCTTCTGGCTCCTCTGTGGTTGTCTGCCTTGATCGGCCTCTCCCGTGGAGTTTGTCTTGCGGAGAGTCTGATTTATCGACGGCGGACCGACTCGGTGTCTTTTCAGGTTCAGCAGCTGTGGATATGGCCTCGGTTTTTTTGGCTTCCAGGGAGGCCTTCTGCTTCTTCTTTGTTTTTGGCTTTTCGTTCGAATGTCCGGCCTCTTCCTGGTCATCTTCCTGCACAACCAGCCTGGTGTCAAATTTCGGCTTCTTCAGGGCAGGTTCCTCAACCTCCTCATCTCCTTCGTCGTCCCCAAAACTCAGCAGCTGCTTGCCCCCTTTCCTCTTTTTCTTAGGCTTAGTCGTAGACGCCGGCTTCTGTGTGGTGTGTATTGCGACTCTCGACCGCTTCTTCATGTCCTCAAAGGGGTTCACTAAGATCTCCACCCTTTCAATCTTGACGGGATACAGCGGTCTCCCTGAATCTGCGTCCACCTCTGACTCTCCGATCTTAGCCAAGTTGAAAATGGTATCTCCAGCGACTCGTCCGAACAATGTGTTTTTTCCATTCAATTCTTCCGTCTTGTCTAGGGTGAAGAAGAACTGGCTACCGTTTGTATTTTCCCGGCTCTCGTTGGCCATGCCCAGAAGACCTCTGCGATTGAACTTGAGGCGCGAGTGGAATTCGTCTTTAAAGTGAACGCCTGTCGGCCCTGCATTCATACCACGTCGCTCGTCCATCGGCCATGGATCAAGGTCGCCGCTGAAGGCGCCGCCGTCGTAAATGCATTCTCCGCCATTGCCCGTCCCCGTGGGGTCACCACCCTGAAGAATAAAGTTGGGCACCAGTCGGTGAAATATCGTTCCATCATAGTATCCGTCCAGACTATGTTGAAGGAAATTGCGACATGTCAAGGGCGTCTGTTTGGCGAAGAGCTCGACGAGTATCTCACCGAGTGTTGTGTGTATTATGGCCGAAGCTGTCGGCTGCGGCTCGAGGTTGTAGATCGCAGACATTCTGTTCGCTGTTTCAAAGGCGTGTAGGCTTGGCCGAGCACCGACGCTCACTGTGGAGGGTGGCGATATATTGCCCTGCTCTTGAAATTTTGCGGCGATTGCCTTGTCAGAGCTGTTGTCCACGAAGGTACCTAAAAGGTGTACGACGGCGCGCCAGTCGGCCGACCCCACTAACCTTATCGATAACAAATTGCAGCCTACGGGCGCCTCGGCACAGTCGCATCCCCCCCGCAATCTTCACGAGAAGATGGATAGGATTCTGTTTGAATCTTTGAGGTAAGAACCGGACATTCAGTGCATAAACAGCTTGATGATGAACAAAAGAACTTTCTATCATTTCCAGTTTCTTCGGTTCGCTTGACTACATAGGTGCATACTACATTGCCTACTACGTGCCTTAGCACCTACTGCGTGAGTCGGTGCATATTCCTGCAGACCATTCCAATGTTCGCTCATGTACTCTGTAGTGGCGTAGCCTTTCTTGAGATGCACCTCTTCTCAAACTTTCCGTCTCTGTCAATGATGTCTGGGCCGCGTCTGCCGCTGTATTCCATGATCGTCACTGTGATTTCAAGACATGATGGCTTCCTGAAGTAGAATTGTTCTGCGTCTGATATCGCGCCGCCTTCAGTATGTGAGAGACTCGCATTATAAATTTAGAGATCTCTTTCAATTGACCCTTACGCAGTACACACCTCGCGGTCATATATTCTGTCTCGTTGGTCCTTGCTCTATCCCACGCCTTTGGACCACTGAGGTGATCGAAACATTATATGGTTGGAATCGACTTGCAGGACTCATTGTTCAGTATTCCCAATTGAGCGTTTCGTCGGAGAGTCCACAGTCCAGTGAGTACACTTGGACAGATATGCCATGGGTGAAAATGAGTCGCACGGGAAGCTCACGTGTGATTGACTATTTCGACTCATGCTCACAGGCTGCTCACTTCCTGCAGTAGTCGAGCCTGGACCTGTTTACTAAATTACTAGCCTGCCACATGCCGTACAGCATTCCAGGCTGGATTTACCCGCGTGACTTCTCGAATCGCTGCTGGTAAAACACCGCAAGTTTTGTCCGAGTGTCGCCTCTGAAGTCAAGGCTCAAGCGACTCCCGTCATTTCATCTCCAAGAGGTATTTGCGGTGACCTGACGATATGTCGAATAGTTTGAGCTCTTTGCCGTGCTGGCCGACGTGCTGGACGAGGTGTCCAAGATGTTCGGGATCGCGGTACGCGTACCACGGTGTTTGGGTCCTTGAACCGATACACCACTTCACTCGAGCCGATGCAGCGTATCCCATGTTGCAAGCATCGAGAGCACGAGGGCTGGCCGAGATCACACTGTTGTTATGTGTGATTAGCAAGCAATCAAAGTCTTTGAGCCGCCTATCCAGAGGCTCTGGCCCAGTCGTGTTAAAACAGTCGTTTCGAGGTCGTACGTACCTTGTTATTGTGTTCATGACAGCTTAAGCAGCCCCTTCCAGTAGGACTTCCTGAAATACTAAATAGTTGCCTCTGGATAAGAACCGCAGACAAGAGTCGTGCCGTGATCACAGCTGCATGTCTGGAAAAGTCGCTGGCGAATCCCACCAAGCAGCCCTGTGCTGTACCCTTGTCGGTGATAGGTATTACCTTACCCTCAAACCAAGCGCCACGTGATTATCAGGTAGTCATCCTCTCTGTTTCTGTAGGAATCGTGCTTTGAAGTCATGGGACTTCTATACTCGATGTGGTGATGGATGCTCTGTTTTGGCCGGCACTCAACTCGGGGGAACATTCCTCGTCCTACCTTTCATGCTGTACGCCCTCAAGGGCACCAACCAGTCTTCAACGCTGACGTCAATATCTGTTGATGGGGTAAACGAGCGTTCCCAGGATCGAGGCCAGCGTGCGTATCTGTATGTTATTTCTCCGTACACTGGGCTGTGTAGGCAGGGCAGGCGGCGCGAGAAACATAAAGGCGCAAGGAACTTTCTCAGCATCGGATACTCCGTAGGCCGCAGCTGCGATGCTACCTATCAATATTCACAAAAGCCGTCGACCTTAGGAGCTACGGACTGCCTATTTTGGCAACGCAGGCGACCTCCTTTTGAGGCGGACAAGACAGCAGCAACGGTACAATGAACGTCAACTGTTTAACCCCGACCGTTGACATCATTATTTAGTGGCCAGTCTTTTCGGAATTGAGAGCAGCTGTCGAGTCTTCGTCATTTGCGTATGCCGCGCCACGAGAGTTAAGCGCGCAATGCTGTACAACCTTGATGCTGCGCTGCGATTGTTCGTCGTTTTCTGACGACATTCTACCAGCTCATGATGCCATAGCTGGTTCCGAGCGTCTAGCACATTGAGGTTCAGCAAAAATCTGCATCACAACAAAGTATGAAAGACTAGCTGCAGCGACTAATAAGGCGGGACGTTATCTAAATTGCTTCGAGAAGAGAGAAGGTCGTGATGGAGGTGTTATGTACATAGGTACATACATTTAGCAGGGGTTGCTAAGAGGGGGGGGCGGGGAGAAAGTAATCTTCATGCCCCGCACTCGGATGCTCTGATGCTCTGATATCGTGACAATCTGACGAGCATCAGGCCGATCAAGCAGCAGCGATATCACTACTCCATACGCACAGTGACATTTCAAAGCAACACAACATGGCTCGCACCAAGATTGGCGGAATAACATATTCGTACAGGTACCTATTGATGATGGCACAGCAGCGCTCAAGTGAGCAGAGCCTCGCGGCGAAGCGCGAAGACCCCCGTCGTTTTGGGTTTAGTGGCCCCGCATGTCTATCAGCATCCAGATTCCGAAGACTTGCCCTTCCCCTGCATTTTTCGCCCGTGCCTAGCTGCTGTTAGTGCACAGGCGATCGC
>QEQW01000111.1:0-56147 GCA_004016085.1 Claviceps quebecensis
ATAATAATGTCACGTTCGCGCCATTACACGGCCGAAATATCACACCCTTCACACACGATGCACTACTACGTTACGGGGCAATTATTGGATAGTTGTTGATGCGAAAATGCTAGAAATTATTTCTTGAGAATGGTGTTGTGTTGAGGGAAACGCGACGGAAAGTGAGGGCAAACGCGATTAAGTGGGGCAGTTTTTGTTCTCGACTTAACCAAATGTTCTCGGCCAAAGTCACCCACTAGGTATAGTGGGTTACTTTTTTCAAACGTTTTACCCACGAGTACGGAGTACACATGTCACAGACTTGTAAGTTGTCGCTGCAAGTGGGTGGACACAAAAAAAAGTGGAAACTGAGCCTTGCAACGTGCGCGCGGTATGCAGAACTCCAGAAGTTGTTAATAATAGTGACGAATGGTAGCCTGTAGGTGTGTACATATGTATACTCTGACTCTGTAGTTGTCGTGGACTCGTGGTCAATCATCGATGACTTTGAACTCAGTGAAGTTTGAACCCTGTGGATGAAGTTTTACGGCCCGTGGGTGACGTGCCAACAAGTGATCAGCCCCTTCGAGCTTCGACAACCCCACGTCACCGCCATCCCCATGACAAATCTTCATGACACCGCCGTCCTTGCAGCTGTGCATCGCAGCTCAATTTGTTTGCTCTCCGTCATCACCCTCCTCGTCATCGTCGCCGCAGGCGCTTGAGTCCTAAATGTCGAGAATCAACAAGTCCTGTGACCAATGCAGACTGCGCAAAGTCCGATGCATCGGTAATGGTTTGCGTCGCCCTTGCATGTTGCGTTCTTAGCCACTGATGACTGAAACAGCTCCTGATTCTTCTCCGGGGGCCCCAACCGTCTGCGTTTCTTGCGCAGTACGTCGATCATCCTCACAAACCCCAAGTCTAATACAGCCAGCTCGTAGCAGCTGATTTGACCGCCGTATTAGAGACGTGGCGAAACTTGTCACTTTAGCGTTCATAGGAGACGTTTTTTGCCCAAAGGTATGCGCTTTTGCCATGCCGTCCTGAGTCGCCGGGCGCGTTATGCCATGATTTCACTTGGCTGAAAACCCCCGCAGTGTCCGAAACGACCCAGACACCTTCGTCGTCGCCGGGGTTTAATCTCGATATCAGCGATTTGTATATAGACTGCATACTGCGGGATGGACCACAGAATGAGACGCTCACGGATGAGACTGGGGTCATCAAGGTAGGTTGCTACATCGCTCACCATGCAACTCATCTCATCCAACCCGAAGTTGACCTCATATTTTCCATAGACTTCCGATGATCGAGGTATTTTTCATATACTTCCCAGCCCTCCAGGGAACCGTGATTCGTATTAATTTCCATGACCTCAAGTTCCAAGTTCAACTTTGGCCTTCTTTTCTGATCCACAGGTCGAGCTATTGACCCAAAAGATTGGGTCAGATCGTCTAAAGAATCTCATTCACAAAATCGACGACATGATAACAGAGCGCCTCCGAGGTCGGGATTCATCGGCGTGGACGCCTATACACTTTACTAAGCCACAGCAACAAGTAGTGATATACAAGGACGTCGCGGATCGGTATATTGACGGTCAGCCACTTCCTCTGGTACCCGATGGCCTTTTGAATTTCTCCTTAGAGTCCCTTGCTGACATCTGACAAAAGCCTACTTTAAATTCGTCCACCCAATCTATCCCTTCCTAGACCGGGGCGAGTTCACGTCCCGCACTCTCTCCCACGATGAATCAAGTAGTGCGCTGGAAGAGCGGACATTTTCTGCCCTCTACTATTCTGTACTTGCGCTAGGCAGCCAATATGTTGGTGGAGGCACCTTTCAGCCGGGACAGGGTGTTACATGGAATCTATTCCAGACTGCTCTAGGATACGTCGCCGATGTCATCGTACCAAAAGAATCTTTAGAAAACCTACAGGTATGCGCTTTCCCCTTGCAGTCACGAGCCTGGCCCTTTTTAGGCTAACATCAAGTAGGCTTTGACTGCGATGGTAAGGATTCCCGCCCGATTACAACCCTTCAGCATTTCTCTAAGCGTAAACCGTAGTCCGTATTCGCAACCAACGCATGCTGTCTCCAACTCGAGGACACTTTGATTGGTGAAGCTGCCAGGATGGCCCTCTCGCTACGCTATCATAAGTCAGCCAATGCCAGTGTCAGCCAGATGAGGACGTTTTGGGTGGTCTACTATATGGAAAAGCATTCGTGTTTTCAGAACCGTATGAGCTCGGTGAGTACTTCACTTGCCGGGCTATCCGTCCTCCAGAAGTCCTGGCCAGTCCGATAGCTAACGAGAGCTAGATCATATCCGACGACGACATTGCTTGCCCCATTCCTCCAGCTCCCGACTCGATGTTCGAGAAATTTAACTGGTTTCTGTCCGCCATTCGATTTGCACGAATATCATCGATAGCATATACCACGCTGTTTACAGTGAGCGCTCGACGTCAATCACAAGACTCATATCTAAAAGCCATAGACCACGTGTATCAACGACTGGAGGACTGGCGACTGTCTATCCCCGACGGTTTCCGTCCTGGAGAAACTTTTCACCATCTCAGCATGCTCGCTGGATCTGGAATCAAACTTGTTGCCGTACAAACTCAGTATCTGTACTTTAGTATGCGAGTCGTGCTGGAGCGTCTTGTTATGCGCGTAGCGAGTCAGCAAGATGTGAGACGAGAAAACAGCAAACTTTACCTCATGTGGGCAGCTCGAACTATCATCGAGTTAACAAGACACATCGATATTGAACCTCATGTGCCAATTTTGTAAGTTCTGCCAAAGGACTTCAATCGCGTTGACCTTGCTCGCTTGCTGATCAATATCCGGATACAGTATCATGGGTGTCATGCCAATGTCCGGGCTCTTCATTCTTTTCGATTTCGTGATGCATAATCCCTTGCATGAAGAGACAAGAGACAACATCGCTCTCCTCGATGCAGCAACCGGATATTTCAGCCACCTAGAGTATATTTCCAAAGGAGCGTTGCCGGGAAGTATTATTTCCGAATTTACCCAGATCGCACGAGACTTTTGTTATCAAGCAGAAAGAAGTGCAAAACTATCCCAGAATGTCGACGATGAGGAGCCGGCCCACGATGCTAGCTTAGCAATGAGTGTTGACACAAACGTATCATACATCCATCAGCACGAACCCGTGGTAAGCCAAGAAGACATCGTAGAAGGTCTCGGCAACGCGAAAATTCTAACAAATTTTGTTCAGGCTCAGCAATTTCCTCCAACGGGTCTGGCTCCCATGCCAGAGAACGAGTATCTTCAGCAACCTGCGATCCACATGACTGATCACACGCTGGTGCATCCTCTTCTCGAACCTTACCATCTACCCGAAGGGAATCAACTCCTTGATTACGGCGAAATGGGTGACATGGGCGACATGCGAACCTTCTTTGGCGCCCTGCTGTCAGATTGGGGTGACATCCAATAATGATTGAAAGTGTCCATAGACCACAGATAATTTTAATGGCACTCATCCATATAACACACAATCACACTGCGTTTAAACTGCAGTTGTTTGCCGTCAGTGAAGTAAGTCCGCGGGTCAGGGTATGACAGTCGCAGAAACGGCTAGCATCAGGAGACGTGATTCTATCAAATTATGCAGAGCTTCACGCTCAAGAGGGGCAATGATTGAGAGCCAGAGAATTTCTGTCCTAGATGTGAGAATATTTGATAATTTGCAATTGAGAGTCAGTGCCCACGTCAACCGTTCATGTAAAAGAAAATTTCGCCTCGGGCGGCTAGAAGAATAGACTCCTTCGAGTCTCGATTGTCCGCGGCCGCGTGCCGAGGTCGAGAACTCCAGACACATCGTCGGTGCTCGGTCTTTACTAGTGATGGGGCCGGAACAAGTGGAATAAATGAATGACACAAGACGCACTGTTTACGTTGGGCATTTGAAAGAACAAACGCGAGTCAACCCGTTTCTGGTAGTTTTCTTTCATCACTCATGTCAACATAATGACAAACCAGACCGAAGCACCAAAAATTGTACTTATTACCGGGTAAGTGCGGCCCGCCCACGCAGTGCCGCCCTCGATCCATCACGTTGAGAGGCTAATTGGTTTGCCTGAAGGTGTTCACCGGGTGGCATTGGCTATGCCTTGGCACGCGCTTTTCATGCCAAAGGTACATATACAAGATAATACTGCAACGATAGGTATACGTACGTCGGACATGGCTCATCTTCTTCCACTAATAACTTACCTCTTAAAAAAAAGGTCATATTGTCATTGCTACCGCGCGCCGTGAGGAAGTCGTGCGCCTTCTACGCAGTGACGGAATGATAGCATTGCCCCTCGAAGTCACCAACCAGGACAACATCACATCTTGTGTCGATGAAGTGGCGGAGATAACTGACGGCCAACTTGACATCCTCATTAACAATGCGTGAGCCGACGAGACCCTGTTCCGAGTCGCATCGGATAAAAACCAAGTACACCTACCTAGCTATTGACTGACGTAAACTGCCTCAGAGGCCTTTCACATACCATGCCTGCCATTGACGTCGACCTAGACGATGCCCGCCACACATTCGAAACAAACTTCTTTGCCATACTCACCATGGTAAAAGCCTTTTCCAGACTCCTCATCAGATCTCGTGGCCAGATAGTCAACATCAGCAGCATCGCCTCCGTAGCCCCCTACGTATACAGCTCCGTCTTCTGCGCCACCAAGGGAGCCCTGAATGCCTACTCGCGAACTCTCCGTCAGGAGCTCAAGCCGTTTGGCGTCAGCGTCACAGTCGTTATGGCGGGCCAGGTCAATTCGCAGACCAACAAGACGTATCGGGAACTACCGAGCGACTCTGTCTACTCCGTCGTGCAGGACTTGTTTCGGCAGAAGTTGCGATACTCGGAGGAGACTTCTCGGATGACGCCCGATGAGTTTGCGGAGAGGCTGGTCAGCAGGTTGCTGCCGGGAGAGAGCGGCAGACTTTGGCGGCGCTTCTTCCTTCCATCACCGCCGAACTGGTTATGGATTGGGGACAGGGCCGGCTTGGTGAGGTTTATGAGGTGGTTTGGCGAGGGACTGCTGGATATTGTTGCTTACCGCAAGTTTGGGCTACATGTTTTGGAAGCCAGATTGAAGGATGGGTGAATTTAGTAGTCATCGGTGATCGCTGATGGGATGTTTACCTCCAACGCAAGTCCTCACATGTTGTTCAACACTGTTTGATGAATAGAGGAGAGAGCTGCACACTGGCCAGAGGCCGGTGCTAATAAAGGACGATTTGTATCAAAATTACGTAGTACATACATTCATACCCCGTGAAGCGGCTCGGAAGGATTGGGGTGCAGAAAATGCCTGTCCATGTAGGTATTTATGATGTTGCAAAGCCATGGCCCATGTGGTGACACAGCACAGCGTTGTCAACTTTGGTCACATCTGGGGGATCTTCTATGGTCCTCTGGCAGCCAGTAATCGTCGATCGAATGTCATGGACGCCGCGCACACCACGAGGTGCCTAGGGCCGGTCGGACCCCACTATGCCGGTCTGAATCAGGGCCTAACTACAGGGGCGGACCGGCGTGGCCAGTGCTGGCCAGTGGCCACGCGTGGCTGCTCAGAGGTTCCGTACCAAGTCCCGATAAAGTGCAACCAGACCCCGCCAAACGCGCAGTGATCCAATTTTTTTTTCGCAGGAAAATCCGGCAGTGCGCAACGTTCTTTCAAACCCGTCTCGATCGCAAACAAGAACACACGCATACTTCTCCGAGGAAACTGCACTCGACACAGCACCGATCGAAGCCGCAATGTGTGGTGTTACCGCTCTCCTGGTCCGTCTTCCTCGCATCGCAATTCACGGTCTGCCGTTCTTTGCTAACTCGCCATCTCGGCACAGCTCGGCGATCCAAAGGCCACCACGGCCGCCATCGATATGTCAGTCTCAGTCTTGCCGTAACGTCGAACAGGAATTGGAGAAGCATGAGAGGAAAGAGAAGGAATAGAAGAACGACTTGTCTAATTTCTTTACAGTCATGAGTCGTTGTATTACCTCCAACATGTCCGTACGACCCGAAGCAAGTCATCCAGCGACCATGGACGCTAATAATAAGAGCAGCGTGGCCAAGATGCTGCGGGAATCACCGTGTCACAGGGTGGACGAGTGTACCAAGCCAAAGGAAACGGACTTGTTTCGAAGCACGTAATGTCCTTGCTCTAAAGAAAAGAGAAGATCCAATTTGTCGCTAACACGTTACGCGGTCAGGGTCATGAGTGACGGAGCCCGGCTACGACAATTGCCTGGAAACCTTGGCATAGGCCACCTGAGATACCCGACTGCTGGAAGCTCCTCTGCGTATGTATGCGACGACCGTAAAAGCGTTTGCGAATAGTCGGCTGACCATAATCATGTCACAGATCAGAAGCGCAGCCCTTTTATGGTATTTTGACGAAGGCACACCATCGATCGCTTGACAATCCCGCTGACATTGCAAAGTGAACACTCCATTTGGCCTGTGCATGAGTGTCAATGGAAATCTCATCAACGTTGAGGAACTCCGTGAATTCCTCGATGTTGAGGCACGTCGACACATCAATTCAGACTCCGACTCGGAGCTTCTGTAGGTTACGAAACAATCGCGAGGTTATATTAAGCACGTTGTTCCTGATATTATCTTTGTTAGGCTCAATGTATACGCCCACGCTCTCACTGAACTCGGCAAGTCTCGGGTCAATTCTGAAGACACCTTTACCGCTCTTCGAATGGTGTACGAGAAGTGTCAGGGAGCTTTTGCCTGTACAGTCATGATCGCAGGCTTCGGCATCCTTGGATTCCGGTGAGTCTGCTGAAGACAAGCTGAAGAGGCTGGAAGTAGATGACTTGGCGCCTTTGTCTAACTACTTGCGCAGCGATGCGAACGGTATTCGACCTCTTTGCATCGGATCCCGACCCTCCCTAACGCTAGAAGGAGCCACCGACTACTTTATGGCTTCTGAGTCCGTTGCTCTGAAGCAGCTGGGGTTCGGTAATATCCGTGATATCAAGCCCGGCGAGGCTGTCTTCATCCAAAAGGGCTGCGCGCCCATCTTCCGCCAAGTCATCGATCAGAGAAGCTATAGCCCCGACATCTTCGAGTACGTCTATTTTGCCAGGCCCGACACAGTCATGGACGGCATATCCGTTTATCGTAGCCGACAGAACATGGGGATTGAGCTGGCCAAGAGAATGAGGGAAGTTTTGGGCGATAAAATCATCGACGAGATCGACGTCGGTATGTTGTCGAGTGTAATCAATGGTCTCAATTGTCGAATTGTGCTAACCTCGGTGATTATTAGTTGTACCGGTCCCTGAGGTATATCTCCGTCCACTTCTCATGAAATGCTCAAATAGCTTGACCGACTAGCTAACGTGAATGAATCTGTCAGACTAGCAACACTTCCGCAGCTGTGCTAGCTGAGCAACTCAACAAGCCATACTCGAACGCTTTTGTAAAAAATCGGTACGTCAATCAATACACTGTTGCGTGGCTCCCGGTAGTCAACTATCAATTCGAGGCTCCTTGCTCTCGTCTGGCGTGCCTCTTACTTCCCGGTTTTGTGACCTGCTAACATGGATGGAAGATATGTGTTCCGGACGTTTATTCGTGAGTCGTCACCTGAGTTACTCTCCCTATTCGCTAGTGAACGCAAGGCCAACTGAATCTTCCTCTCTGCATGTTTTAGTTCCCAACCAAGGCCTACGCAAAAAGAGCGTTCGCCGAAAGCTCTCACCCATTGAGTGCGAATTTGAGGGGCGAAATGTTTTGCTGGTCGATGACAGCCTCGTTCGGGGGTTCGTATATTCACAATCACCCATGGTGAAGCGCTCATCGCTAACTCAACTGTGTACTAGCACTACTTCTCGAGAAATTGTACGCCACCTCTTCAGTTGCGGTGCATTGGTTCGGATGCGTCGTGAGCATAGTAACTAACCTTCTTTGATATGTGTAGGTACAAATGGTTCGAGAATGCAAAGCGAAAAAAGTAATATTCGTGAGTTGCTCGCCAGCAATCACGAACCAGCACATTGTAAGCTGAAACCAATTATTCTGTGTGCCGTTGCTCGGAATCCTATATACTGACCCGGCTAGTACGGCATTGATCTGGCCGATCCCGCAGGTGAGATGCCGTCTTGATTCATCAAAGTAGCTTGCTTCATTATTCTAACTCGTTGTAGAACTTGCTGCGCACGGTCGGACAACGGAAGAAATCGCCGAATACATCCAGGCAGACCACCTTGTCTACTTGACCCTAGAGGGCTTAAAGGCTGCTTGCAGAGATGCGGCCGACAAGGATAGCAAGGTGGAGGACTTTGAAATTGGCGTGTTCAACGGCAACTACGTGACAGGCGTTCCCGATGGCTATTTTGAGCATCTCAGCTCAATGCGAAAAGGAAAGAAGCGCAAAGCTGACACGCTTGACTTGGCGATGAATGGCTCGACAGACTCATCAGGCGATCCGATGGTAGTAGCGAACAGCGGACCTGTGTACGGCGCGGACCCCGAGTACCGAGAGGACATAAGGTTCGTCACAGCTAACATTACTTCATAGTATTTGCTGATGTGCTAAATCTGTCTTAGCATACACAACTTCGCGAGTGAAATTCCAAACCATGATCGATGAAAGGGCTCGTGTTATAACATGATGTGTTGAGATAGACAAGCGGGACAGTTTATGGGCGAGGGCGTTGTTATGGGTTTTTTTTCCTTCCCTAATGGTAGAGTGAGTGGCTGGAGAAACGTCAGGTTATTTGATTTGCAACAGGATGTAACTATAGAGATGGAAACCAAGTCAGGGTTTCGTAGCTGTAACATGGATTGGTTAATTGATGAGTTTACGAGAGTGAAGAACAATTCCTTGGCTACATGATTGCCGGGCTGGCCCCTGGGTAGCATCGTGGCTACAAGCTCGTTGGTTATCGAGAAGGCCGAGCATAAAGCCGAGCTTAAAGCCTTGTGTAAGTCAATCTGTCGGGGAGTTAATGTATACCCCCGTCGGCTCAGGATGAATTGCGCATGGGAATGACTTTATCTTTATACACGAGAATGGCATGATGAATGATGGAATATGTCACCGTCCGAAAGGTCAACCAGGGTTCATCTGATCGTCTCGGTCTACGTAAAGTGGCTTTCGTTAGCGTGGGGTGGGCAACTCTTTTACATATCACCCAATTTAGGTACATCCCTCTAGAGTCTAATTAGCTTGGGTACCTCTACCTAGATGCCCTTGGGCCTTGATGCTGAAAAATTGCTTGTGTGTTAGGTAGTTAGACTTTGACTTATTAACGCGCAATTGTCATACCTACCTATCTGACTTGTCATCCTTGTATGTAACATTATATAGGTAAACACCTAAATGGCTGGGGCAAATCGTCAGCTGACGTCGCCTCCACGTACTGCCGCATGCGGTCATCCAACTTGGAGACGGCTATGATTCTATCATGGCCGCAAGTCACGTTTGGCGCCGACTGCAGTACCTAAGTGCCTTGAGAGACTTGATTTTGCCAACTATCGCAGATTGATGAAGACGAGATCTTCGCAAGATTTCATACCCGACGGCTTAGCAAAATTTTACTCGAACGACACGAGCTTCAGAATGACAATGGCGCAGACCATGACATACCTCATCACGGGCGCCAATAGAGGTACGCACTGCATCGCGATCACAAGTCCCCAAACTCTCCCCAAACTCAATTCTCAACCAGCTCCAAAGGCATCGGCAGACAGCTCGCATCAGATCTGCTGCTCCGTCCCTCAACGACAGTCATTGCAACCGTGCGCAAGCCGACTCACGAGACGGCCCTGTCGTTGAAGTCCCTCCCGAAAGGCTCCTGCTCGCGACTCCTAGTGATGCATCTAGACGACGAGGATAAAGATGCCGCCTACAACACCCTCGCTGAGCGACTGGCATCCCAAGACATCAGCAGCATTGACGTAGTGATTGCGAATGCTGGCACCGCACCCTCCTTCACCACCACGTTAAACACCCAGATTGAAAGCGTACAAGCGTGTTTCGCGACGAATGCCATCGGGCCCCTACAACTCTTCCACGCCTGCTGGTCGTTCCTCCAAGCGACCGATGCCGCAGATGCAAGGCGCAGGAAATTCGTCCTCGTGTCAAGTATCGCGGGAAGTATTGGCTCGCTAGACCACGAGACGTACCCCAACACGGCATATGCAATGAGCAAAGCCGCAGCGAATTGGCTGGCCAAGAAGCTGAGCGTTGAGTTCAGAGATATGGGATTGAAAGTTGGAATTGTGCATCCCGGGTATGTGGACACTGGAGTGTGATGATGCTCGTGTTCCAGGCCCCAGCCGAAGTAGACCTTTGTCACTAATGTTTTTTTGCTTCGCAGATGGGTTCAGACAGAGATGGGACAGAATCTGGCCGACGCTGTTGGTGTGCAGGAGCCGTCGGTGACTGTGGAAGAAAGTTCGCGTCAAGTGCTGAAGCTGGTAGGTCCATTTTTTTTCTCTTTCTCTTCCCTTGTCCCGTATTCCTACTCACTGCAAGACCTTGCTATCGGCGAATCACGTTGAACTTCACATTAATGGCATGACCGTAGATTGACGACCTTTCGTTTGAGACGACGCATGGGAAGTTTATGGCTATCGGAGGGCAGGAGCTTGAATGGTAGATGCTTTCGAGCGGCGGGAGTAAAAGTTGCATCGGGAAGAGATGCGGCTTTTCCTGGGGGAGGGGTTTGCTTGTATGTATTTACATACATAGTACCTAGGTATGCGTGATGTGACGCGGCGGCTGTCGATGATCTGCACTGTGCAGCATCACCCGTGTGCCTGCATGTCGCGTACCTACATGGACAAATTGCGGCTCGATGGGATTTGTCGAATTATTGATAAGAAGAGCAAGATGTGATACTGATGATATGGACAGAAAGCTGGAAAGGCTCCGCAGTATACCCTCAAAAACAACTGGTAACATGGAGCATAAAAAGAGGCAAACACGAAATGTGCGCTTCCGGCGTCCGCTACGCGTCGCCACACGATTTCTTCAGTTTTGCCTAGTCAGACATGTGGTACATACATACATACATTATTATACATAACGTTCCGGATGCATGCGTCTGGAATGAGCTACATACAATAGGTATAGGTAGTTTTTAGGTCCAGCCTCACCAGCTAACGCCCAGCCCGGCCCAACCCGCCCGGCTCAGCTGGGTCCAATGGAGCGACATGACCACACAGCCTCAAGAAACTCACGACTCACGAGCCATTGAAAGTCAAGAAATCCCCATTCGTGGAGAGTGTCTCGGCGAGAATGCTCAGGGCGACAACAAGCAGCTCAACAAGCAGTCTGTGAGCCGTATTCTCGAAAGGTTCCAGCTGAAATTCTGCCTTGAACAAACTTCAACGGTATGCTATGTGCCCACTCAAGGGAGATCAAAAGTGGATATGCCCCTCTGCCGTTTTGCGCAAAGCAGATCTATCATGTTAGGTATGTAAACCATCTATCCGCACCGCATGCTCGCAACGCGCCACCACCCTCAGTCAAGTCTTGGCAAAACCGCTTTTTTTGTCCCTAAATAAAGATGCGCGTACATCCTTTCTCCGGAAGAGCATTCGCATTCGTGGTCATGAAGCCCATCCGCTCTTCGTGCACGTGCAGTATCCGAAATAGCACCCGAAAGCGCCTGACAGATCGTTTCTTGACCCCGTCTGGTCGGAGCCGAAAGGCCGAATATCAGGATCTGTGCCCGACTGCTCAATGAGGTCTGTAATTACTCTGTACATGTACATGTAACGGCAGTTTCTCCACAAGGCTGAAGAGCTGGTGAGACTTAAGAAGGATACGACTTCTTGGCCGAGTTGTGCCGCTATCGCCCAAGGATCAACATCAACTCACAGCCCGCCTCCCCTGCTCGGAATGAGCGAATAAACGTATTTGAACAATCGTCGTTCTGTCTAGCTTCTCAAAATTCGCCTATCCTCATCCGTACTATTCGTTCATAACTCTTCCGTTTGTTTCTTCCTCTTCTGGTCTCTCTCAAAGAAACAGCCTGTCGCCTGGAAAGAATCCAAGCCTCCAGCCGTTCTGGCGCAGAAAGAACACAGCGAAAGAGCTTCACTTTCCAATACCGACCAGCAGGCATGGTAATAATATGTTGGTCGCCGAGATGGCTTGTGATAATAGGCTGCTGTCTTTCTGGCCGAATGGTTAGTGCGCAGCAAGGGTACAGCATTAACACCAGAGGTACGTCTTCATTTTTGGATCAACAGCGACTGAGAACTCGACCAAGATTTGGTACATCTCCGGCGTGGCAAGTAAATGATACCGCGTCAAAAAATCTGATACATCTCCGGGTTTAGAAAATATCATCCAAACATCAAAATCAGTCGCACAAGATCTCATGAGCTTATACCACGGAGACGAGCCCGGCCAGATCCCCGGCATCCTCCCCGGCCCCCCCGCGTCAGGTTTAGGCCCGTACTACTGGTGGGAGGGCGGCGCTTTGATGGGCACGATGGTCGATTACTGGAAGTATACAGGGGATACAAGCTACAACAATATTGTCATGCAAGGCATGCTGCATCAAGTCGGCAGTAACCGGAATTACATGCCAGAGAACCACACCCTCTCTCTAGGCAACGACGATCAAGGCTTCTGGGGACTCACCGCCATGCTCGCCGCCGAAAACAAGTTCCCCGACCCCCCGGCCGATCAACCTCAATGGCTTTCTCTCGCGCAAGCGGTTTGGAATACGCAGGCAGATCCTAGCCGTCATGATGAGACTTGCAATGGCGGTTTACGGTGGCAGATCCCACCGACGAATCAAGGATACGACTACAAAAATAGTTCGTGAATTCCTCATTCTCTTCTATGTCATTCCTCGACAGTCCGACCCGATCCCTCTATCTCATGGATATACTTTTGTCAAACTAACTTCTCTTCTTTATTTTTCTCTCCCCTGACAGCTATTGCGAATGGCATCTTTTTCAACATGGGCGCCCGACTCGCAAGATATACCAACAACAACACCTATGCCCGACGCGCGGAAGAGACTTGGGATTGGCTATGGGGCGTAGAATTCATCGACCACGAGAACTGGGCAGTGTACGACGGCGCCAACGTCAAGGACAATTGTTCCGTTGTCGTAAAAGCACAATATTCGTATAATGCCGGCGTTGTCGTCCAAGGTGCTGCTTTCATGTACAACCACGTAGGCAGCCCTCTTTTGCCCCTATTCTTCTTCTCATCCAATACTACAAATCTCCTGCGCAACCCTCCCAAACAATTCTCGACACTCAGACTGACAAATTGCGCCAGACAAAAGACGACAAGTGGAAGAACCGGCTCGACAAGCTCCTCGCCGCACTGCTGAGCAGCTTCTTCCCCAATAACATCGCCTTCGAGCTGCCATGCGAAGGCATGAACGGCAAGGGAATCTGCACGCCTGACATGCTCTCTTACAAGGGATATGTCCACCGATGGCTTGCCGTGGTGGCGCAACTCGCGCCGCACACAAAAGAAACCATCTTCAACACCCTTCGAGTGTCGGCGCAAGCAGCCATAAGGCAATGCACTGGTGGCTCATCAGGTCGTGAGTGCGGCTTCTACTGGAACTACGGGAAGTTCGTCGACCCAGCTATAGACAAGACGACTGGCGCGGGCGAATACATGGACGTCCTGGCTGCGGTCCTGAGTCTTCTAACTGAGAATTCGGATGCTCCGCTGACCAATTCTACCGGCGGTACATCCAAGGGAAATCCGAATGCAGGCGGGAAGGACAATGGCGAGAAAACAACGAGGCCAATCACCATGGGCGATAAAGTCGGTGCAGGAATAGTCACCGCGGTGGTATTATTTGTCATGGGGGGTCTGTTTATCTGGATGAGCTTCCTCGACGAACTTGAATAACGAGCGAAGCATTCGTGTAAAGCCCAATTGGACTCTGTCCGATACGTCTTCACCATGGCCAGACGCGAAACGAGCTGGGCGAGGAGAGATTCATTCGCCAACACAACAGTCTTGAATCACAGCGCGGAGGAGGAAGAATAGGACAGGAGCCAATGTCTGGATCCCCCATTTTCTTCAAGAGTAAGACAGTAAAGCCTTCAGGCCAGATGGCATCAATGCTCTCGTCATCGTCGCGTCGATAACCTCAGATGCGCCAGTAGTACGTAGGAGCACAGAACTGGACTCCTCAAGTTGCCCCCTCGCCCACTCACCTCTCCGAAGCACGATTCTGTTGACAGCCTTCGAGAAAACTCGTGAGTTTCCGCGGGCGGGGATGTGAACAAGGAATGCGATTAGCGAGCAAGTAAGGTAGACCTCCGATCTTGGCATATTTTTTTGACATATTTTTTTACTTTTGGGAAAAAGGGTGGACCAAGAAAAAGCATCCATGCCCATTGCCAAGCGCTTGCCAAGGGCTGCCACGAATTGAGATGAACCCTCGAGGCTCGAGGGCATGCAAGAAAAACAAAAGGAGTTGCAGAATTGCGACTCAATTATGCATATGCATGATCCTCCTGCGACGCGTGCATTCGCGGGGCCGTGAATGAGATCTAAACGACAGGTTTGTTGCTGCGGTACTCACGCGTGAAGGCTTGTAAGTTGTGAAGCCTATCGAGGCTTGAGAAGGAGGGAAAGTCTTGGGCAAGATATGGGGCTTGCAAGTTGCATTGTTGTTTCTTACGTGGGCGCTGCTGCACCACCTGATTGGACCTCTTGTCATATGAAACTTGTATGTACACACATGCCTACATTGTTGAATGATTCCCCCTCACATGGGACGTGTTCAGATGTCACTTCAGAAATAAGGAAACAAGCAACTCGAGGAACACTGTCGCCCTTGCAGCTTTACATACTTTTGATTCTTGAAGATGCAGATGACGTAAGAAGTTCTGCTGATTGGGATATGCATCTTTTTGAGGTCACTGCACTCGTCGTGCACGTTGATTGCGTCAGTATTTTCGATCCAAACCTTGTTGGTGACCTAAGCCCGCTTGCTCCGTGTCACCGAGTCAGTCGCTCAATCGATGTCAACGGCAAACATACGGAGTAGGTACAACACGTAGGCAGATGATAGAAGTACCTATGTAGGGACTACTCCGTACATACGGAATACTACATACATATGTATATGTAGGTACATGACGTGAAGAGTACATACGGAGTATCTACATGCGCGATCGACATCGGTGACCGGACCCTATCGGTTCATCCGTGCCGCACAAGTTACAACTGATCGCCAGAATCCATGCCGCTTCCTTCGTCCGCGCAAGCCGTCCACGCAAGCAGATCCTCATGTATGTACGGAGTACATAGGTACTCGGTATTTCGTGCTTTCAGAAAGCCTCAAAGGAGATTTTTTGGAACACGCAGCAGTGCAGCACAGATGTCCTCTTTGGCGCAGTGCGACAGCAGGGTGGTCCTCAGATTCATCTGAACCAAGGCCAAGCTCTTTCCTTGCTTGCGAACTTGAACAATTGAGTGTACGGAGTACAGAATCCCTAAATATATATTTATTGAGTTACAGTGCAGGACTCAGAGCCACTGTGTGAGTCTGTGTCAGAGCATCCCTTGTGGCTCGTGAGACATACATATATGTATGTACCTACATACATATATGTATGTACCTACATACATACATACATACAGACTTATATCGACTTTGTTTGGGCTGTTGGAGATGGGGAAGTTCACCACAATGAGTTTCATACCTCTATGTAGGTACGTGTAGGTACTCGTGAGTCGTGAGTCGTGGGTGAAACTTTTAGAAAAGACACCCACTACGGAGTATACGGAGTACGTAGGTGCATACAAGCCTCGGTTCGCGATGAGACGAGATGGCTGATTCAGGCACACATGCAAAACTCTTGTTACATGAATATCTGAGACGCAAGTGCGGAGTATTGAAACACGCTGTGACGCCTCGTGCTTGACTGCTTGACGACGAAGGGAGGCTTGTTGATTCTTAGTGGAGAATCCCCAGCCTAGACTGCCTAGTGGCTGTGCCATTGCTATCTAAATCACGGTGTCCCCTTGACGAAATTCCCAGCACTGTGCTTTGTCTTCGGCCCGCTAACTTCTAAGGAGTCGATGTAGTAACATCAGAAGACTGTACATACTCCGTAGGTACATACATTAGGTACTCTCCGTAGCCTCTACGGATGATACATGTGGTCCTTCCACTTGAACCCACAGTGGGACGAACACAATGACCCCCGAAGGCGGTGATGCGCATGTGCAAAGTTCTGGCTCAATTCGAGAGTCGCCATTTTACAGGCTTCAAGGACTTGAACTGGGGAGCCCTGCATCGGTTGATTGTCGATGAATTATCAAGTGGAGCACTACGGGGTACATAGCGGTGCCGGTGCACAGACTAGACATGATGAAGTTGAGAATGAATGGAAGGCGGACCGAATGTTGCCGTTGAAGAATTACTAGGAGAGCATACAGAAGGAGCACGCATTATATGATGGTATCATTAGATCCGTCACATTCAAGAAACAGCGTTAATTGTCGTCGTCTACAGAGCACACATCTGCATGGATGCACGTGCACGCACACTCCGGACTGACATGAGACCTCCACAAAATGGGCGCATCCATGACATTCATGCTGGCTGAGAAGCGAGCCGTCAGGAGTCAGGACTCAGGAGGCGGCCGCTGTCACCGAGCAGTGGATCATGAGACATGGACACCCCGGAGAGAAAGAACTGGGGAATTGACACCAACGAGCTCGGAGCAGGGCATCCTTTTGGGGGCATGCAGCTACGACGGGAAATGAATGAGTCACGACTCACGACTCACGAGTGACACCTGCTGCATGTTGCATCCGCGCGTACGGAGTACAGATTGCACATTCGTAGGTAGATAATCTGCGCAGATACGGAGTAGATATGCTCTATATAGCGCGATCAAGTTGACGAAAGATAAAGATGTGGGTGCGCGATCCTACCATCGATGGCTGGCAAAAGAACCACGAAACTGCCTCCTCTAGACCGGGGCACCGGACAGGTTTCGCAGGTTCGACGATGAATTTCTCGAGTTCCAACAGTTTTCGTTTTCAAAGTAATTATCTTCATCAGCAATGCGTTTCCATACATTAGGCATTGCGCTTGGCTGCGCTTATCAAGGCGGCCAATTCTTGTGATTAGGTACTCCGTAGATCCGAAGTGGTTCTGAAGTTTGGGGTGGGGGATAAAAGGGGGCGTGGAAAGGGGGGTTCGCAAACTACCTCCTAATAAGAATCTCGAAAAGGGGCAGCCTCAGAAGGGGCAATGGAAACCCCGCGACTTGGCTTTCGTCTTGGCTTTTGGCATGCTATGCATTACATGTAATGGCAAGGCCATCTTGGATCGGGCTGTAACAAGTAAGAAAGTCGACAGCATCGTCTGCCTGTACGATGGAGTGAAAGTCAAGCCCAGCTGCATCAACTCTGTTGCGTAGACTGGCATTGAAGACAGAGTCCGGGAGAAGCAAGGTCTTGGCCCCCTGTGGATGTTATTACTCTCCGTGAAGCTTGCTGGGCGCCGTGCTGCCGCAGACAGGGTCGCGAACTCGCGATAAGCAAGCAGAATCGCGTGCGAATAGGTGCTGTACCTATGTACATAGGTAGTGCTGGGTGACGCGGCGAGGCCCCCCGGCTATACCGAACATGGCTGACCGCTGGTGCGGTGGCACTGTGCGGAAACAGCATACCTACTCCGTAGAGGTCTTTATTACGGAGTAGGGGTCGTGGGGTGGCAAGGTGGCCCTTGCATTGACCGCTGGACCCTGGCACTCCGCTGAGTGTGGAATACTCGCCATCAGAGAATTCGTACTGTAGATGCAGCGCAGAAAACCCACCAGACGCTCCGTGTGCAGTCCTGAGCATGATTTCTCGCCCGCAATTCTACTCCGTAATTGCGCCCTGAGCAGTGCGTCTGACTTCAGTTCATCCCCCTGGACAGCCTGTAGTATGTACCACATGCTGTAAAGTACTCTGTCCAATCGCACTCAATTTGCCCAGCCACAGTGCCTATACGGAGTACGAAATACTTCGTAACCACGGGACGGAACGGATGCACCGAGTTGCCCAGCCGAACGCTGCAGCGAAAATACAGACTTTGCCTGGTGTCTGGCCACTTTTCATACTGCACCCCCTCACCCCCCCCTTCCACGCACAAGGAACTTCGACGTCGCTCAAAAGACGGCTCGCCAGGTGCCGGCCTGTCAACACTCTTTCGTGCCTTCCTTTCGCGCTGTATCTTTGCTTGCTGTCTGCTGTCGCTTTGTCGAGGATTTCTTTCGTTCGCTTCGCTTCTCCACGCACATGCAAGCCCTTACATTCGTTCTTCATCACCTCTTCTGTAACATTGCGTCCTCGTTCGTTCGTCGACCTTGACAACATCTGCTTCATTTTTCACGCCGGACGTCGAACACCAGACAACCGATACAGGCTTTGGTTCTGTTTCCGCTCGTTAACCGCTCCGCTCCGCCCTGTCGACTGTCGTTATAATAGCCGGACCGCGAGGAAATCCTCTTGACTCCGCCTGCCTGCACTCGGCAGTCTGTAACAAGAAAGCCCTCGTCGATTTCACCACCAGCCACCAGCTTTTCGCCCTTTCTCTCGTTTCACTCCGATTCGTAAATATAGTCGCCAAAAAAGCAAATATCTCAGGATTTCTGCTGTCGCATCCGATATCAGAAGCTTGAACCGACGAGCCTCGACACACGGGTGTCTACGTCGATTTTCCGCAGCGGCCAAGGTTCTCATGACATCAATCTGATTGCGTTGAAAAGGAAGAGGCTCGCTGTGAGGACGGGGTAAAGGGGTGATCTTTTGTTCTGGCGCCTTCTGTTCTCCTTCTTTCTTCTTTTCTTCTCTCCCATCTTCAGCACTGTCAACATCATCATGGGATCTGCACTTCTTGGGTCCAAACGTTCCATGACAATGAGGAGTCCTTGTGTGAGAGCGCTTCTTGCCGCTCTGTGCGTATTACTCGTTCTTCTGGCCTTTATCCGCTCAGACTCGGTACGAGTTCGACCTCGATTATTTAACAAAGTTGGCGTCAAGGCAAGCCCCGTTCACGAACAGAAGACTTTAGACGAGAGCGAGTCACCTTTGACAGGAAGCTCCGTGCTCGGGGACAACCATTTGGTCTCCAGCAGACCCAACATGAACTGCAGCGTCGACATCCCCCATTTGCAAAAGATTAGGCAAAAGTACAACCTCGACGAACGATTTCAATACATGAAGCGGTATGTCAGGTTCACCAGAACTGAAGGGCTGGAGCGCAAGCGTATGACAAAGGTCTCCCAAAACCTCCTGAACGGTGTTTTCAAGACGGTCGATGTCAACAAGCTGTATGGCGAAGAAAGCTGCGACAAGCCGTTGGAAGTTGAGGTTTCGGCATCGGGCTTACCGTCTACGGTCAACGCCACCGACTTTCTGTTTGGCGTTTCAACTACTTTCAAGCGATTTATGGACCCCGAGACCACTCCCATCAATGAATGGATTTTCTGGCTCACCGACAGCAGGGGAAATTCCAACGGCGGCAAGCTGCTACTCATGCTTCTCGATGCAAATGATGACGAGCTCCAAGAGGTCGCTAACCTGTTGGGAGACGTTGGGATCGACGTGGTCGTTTATCATTCGGATTCCTCTCTAGAAATGGCAGTCCGATATCTCAGCCTGGTTCCGACGCTCTACTCGCATCCTGACGCCCACTCGAAGAAGTGGCTGGTCACCTGTGACGACGACACCTTTTTCCCGAGCATGCACGCCTTGATCGAGAAGATGGAAAAGTTCGATCACACTCGCGAGATGTACATTGGCACATTGTCCGAAGATGTTGGGGCGATTGAGAGACACGGCTCCCAGGCCTTTGGTGGAGGAGGTGTCTTCTTGTCGTTGCCCATGGCGGCCAAGATCTCGGAACTCTACGACAGCTGCACCACAAGCGAAAAGATTGCTGAGTCCAACTCTGGATGGGGCCCGCAGGGTGATATTCTCCTCCGCAAGTGCATATACGAAAACACCGAAACCCGTTTGACCACATTTTGGGACTTGTGGCAATTGGACATCTTTGGTCACCCCGCGGGATTCTACGAATGGGGCATCAAACCACTCTCGCTTCACCATTACCGCGGCGGCGGTTGGCACAAAGCCAAGCCCAGCCAGTACACCAAGATTGCTCATAGCTGCGGAGAAGATTGCACGCTGCAACGCTTCCAGACCGCCGATGATTTTATCATCTCTGGATATTCAATAGCCCACTACCCGGAAGGCGTGACCTTTGACACCAATCAGGTCGAGGGCACACTGCATGCTGCCCCCGAAGACAAAGGCTGGAACCTCGACTTCGTGATGGGACCTCGACGACCAAATCTCGAAAAGACGGGCAGAAAGATCGCATGGGAAATGGAGGAGTCAGAAGTGCAATCAGACGGCTCCATTTTGCAAACATACACGCGGAAGCAGAATGATGAGCGATGGGTGCATCCGGACTCGCAGCCTATGAGTAATATCGACGGCATAATCGAGCTCGTCTGGATTCCCGCCTCGTAAGAGACACATCAGAAGATGTTGTCAATCTGCAGCATACCCTGCCTCTTTTTTCTTTGTGGTGGTTGTTGTTTCATGCAGTCAATTTTGAGATACCACGCGTCGCGGCATGATACGACGACACCTGTTTACTAGCGTCCGACCGACAGTCCCACGACCACGACCAAAAGGCTACATCTATGACAGCCAGTCGAGGCCCTCTTCATATTTCGTTTCCAACGATCACCCGGCAAATTCGACTTCGCAGACAGTAATCCGGATGCATTATCAGGACGAATGGGATTTTGGGTCAAATCAGATGTGCGATTCACCGTGGCGCACCTCGAGTGCCAATCACTCAGCATTATACAGTTCTTTCTTTTACCTTGTGGAAAGGCGTTTGGGGAGGCAACCGATTTTTTACGTTTATTGTGTTGAGCACTATTTCTTTTCTGGACATTTCTTTCTAGTCTTTCATGCCATGTAGAGCATTTTCTCCCACACGTGGGTTATCATATTTTGGTGGATTGGCGGAGTGACGAGACGAGCACACAGATGCGTCATGTTTGTTGGCAACCTGCGAGGTATCAGGTGAGGTAGTTCAAACAATGAAGATTTTATCCAATTTACGTGCTGGAATTGCGTGGCCCTCTGAATGATTTTTTTTTGAGTGCAATGAGACATGGGCTGGCTGGTAATTATGATGCTTGCCGTGCTAGCAGACCTCGTGTCATATCGATCTTTGCGACGCTCCTTCGGACCTCGTGCCTGAAATCTTGATGTCTCGAATTCCCAAAGGGCAAGCAGCAAGTGGGCAAGCATGCCACGGTTCAGATGCGTATTTGGTAGAGTGCTCAGCTGGCGTGAATAAAGAGTTGCTTCTACATAGATATAGCCCGGCCCGAGAATCGCATTCGTCGATGCAGCTCAAGAGCCGGCCGTGTATGAGTATAATATGGCCGCCTTCGTCTCTCTTTCACTCTACACAATGTACCGTCCACGTGAGATTACGCCGCAACGTCCTCGCCTTCGTCAACACCCTCACCCTCACCCTCATCTTCACCATCCAGCGCTTCCGAAGGCAGCGTCTCCGGAAACCACCCATAGACGCCAAAATCCACCGTCAGCTCACCCAACGCGCTCCTCGTGACCTCTACGCCTTCTGCGCGCAGGGCAGCTGCCTGATCTTGAACGCCCTGAGGCTGTGACCTGGCGTAGTGGGCAAGATGGGTGAGTCGAAAGTACATACATGCATACATACATACATCCACCCAAGGTAGGTAGTGTACCAGGTACGCGGGTTGGGTGTATTTCCTGTACTTAGTACTTACCGAGGTGATATCCCACCCTTGGCATTGACGACCCTCTGCCACGGCACGTTGCCTTCATGGAAGCCTGGCAATGATTGCCGAGATAGGTACTTGAGGCATAGGCCTACTTGGCGTGGTCGCTGGGCTATGTATGCATGTATCATGATGGAGGAGGCATCATTGATTCAGTTAGCAAGGCGATGCTTGTGTAGTGCATCCCGGTACATAAGTGATGGGAGAGGGAGAGGGAGAAGAAGAAAAGAAGAAGAAGAAGAAGAAGAAGAAGAAGGAATAATGAATGCATGCATGCATCTTTTTTTGTGTTGTGACGGGTTCTTCTTACGCGTTCCAATGAGGCTGGCTATGTGCCCATAGGAGGTTACTTTTCCGAGCGGGATCTCCTGCACGGCCGAGTAGACGGCGTGGTAGAAGGCGATGGCTTCGTCCGAGGGCGCCATTTCCAGAGGGGGATAGAGATATGTGTTCGTTTGATTATACTTGCATTAATGTAGGTAGTTTGTCGCAGTTGGGATTGGGGATGTGGATGAGGGTAGTGGTTGTGGAAAGGCGATGAATATCAGTATCGTCAGGCACTCGACTCTCTCGCTTCGTTCCATTGTTGCGATGCGCCGCGTGATTGACTTGTCCATTTTTTTGGCGGGAGTGAAAAAGGTGGCGGATGGACCGGGCGAGCTTATTTAGGGCAAACCAGTTAAGTTTCATGGACGCTGCACACCGGCTCAACTCACAGCTATTGTTGATTGACCTACATACCGAAGTGTGCAAACAACATCATAACTTCATAACCATTTACATCGGTCCCAATATCAGTCGGTAAGAGCACAATTTCACGGCTTGGATCTCATCACTACGACACTGCTTCACTGCATCATCTGCACTGTCAATTGAAGCAAGCAACCTCCGTTTCTAAACAAGACATAACCTACATAACCTATTGAATCCCATCTTTTCCTTTCATCTCAGTACACGCACGCACGCTTCCTCCTCATTGTCCATCAATCCATCCATCTATCCATCCAGTACAACTCAGCCCGCCCCATCAACAGTACATACCTTACATACCGTGATGGAAACAAAAGTCGCAAGAAAGTGGAAATAAAGGACAAGACGAGGAAAAGAAGAATTCAAAGAACAAATGATACAAAGGTACGACCAAAGACCGACGAGCAACGAAAAGGGGGGGTATTCCTGCACACGCACCACTGTAACTTTATTCTTAGAAGAAAGCCAGAAAAAAAAGACAGAAAACAGAACAGAACAGAAAACAGAAAACAGAACAGAAAACAGAAAACAGAAAACAGAAAACAGAAAACAGAAAACAGACAAGGCATCCGCGCGAGGCCCTGACCAGCAGGCAGATAGACCCACGAGTCGTAAGCCCATAAAAAGCAAATACCAGCGTACGGCTCTAACAAAAAGGAAAGGCCAATCTCTCGCAATCAGATAATCCTCAATGAGCTCAATTGTATAAAGACAATCGCAACACAACGCCAGCATGTGGTACATCCATCCAGGTGAAAAAGTCAGACGCAGACATATCCATGATGGGCCACCAAGTGAAGTTGGTGCACAGGGTGGCTGGCAACGTGAACTTGTGCCATTACAAGGAGAAAAAAAAAAGAGGTAAGCCACCTACCAGCGCCAGGTTCTCGTACCCCTTCAGGAATCAGTTCCTTCAGTCTCGCATCATTATGGATCCCGATTTGGAATCATCATCAAGCCTCGAGTGCTCCTCGTCCTGCTGCATCGTCCTCCAAAAGAAGCTCAGCCCCGCCTAGAAGCAATTCAGACTGCCCTTCTTCTTTTTGCCCTTGTTAATGGCATTCATCCTTTCCTCGAGCTGTTTTCTAGCCAACTCGGCTGCTTGGCGCTTCTTGCGCTCCTCTTCCACTGCCTGTATGCTCCAGCGGTTATCCAGTTGCGGCTCCGCCTGTCGTTGTTTGAGCTCCTTGAGATCCGTTTCCAGTTCCTGCGCACGCTTCTTCCATGTTTCACAGTCGGCCTTGACCTTGTTGGATTGCTCTTCGAGGTCTGTGAGCGCCTCTTCTAGAGTTTGCGTTAGTTGACGCTCTGCACGGAGATGCCTCTCAATTGTTCTGATGCGAGCTTCTTGATCTTCGGTGAGCTGCGAGATATTAACAGCCTCCTTGCCGATAGAGCGCCCACTGGTCGGGGAAGTAGGTGCAAGAACACTGGTTGGCGAACTGCTCCTCGTGGCCACACTAGGCAGCGGTGGCAAAGGAATCGCGGGCGGTGGTGAAGGCAGTGAAGTATGGGAACTACTCTTGCGAATGGTGGAATTGGAATTCGATCGCATGACTTCGCCGCTGGCAGACAGCTCTTGGAACCGGGCCTGGACGGAGGCATGTTGCTCGCGGAGGGTGTCCAACTCGAGTTGAAGCTGTGCGCGCGCTGATATGGCTTCTTCCAACTGGGAATTGCGCTCAACTTGTAGCGTACTAAGGCGGTTGTTGGTCATTTGCACCTCGTCAAAGTTGTTCTGCAGCTGCTCCTCAAGCTCTTCCACCAACCGGCTGTTCTTTTCATTGCGGCCTTCTAGATCAAGCAGCTTGGTCTTGACTGCGTTGAGCTGCTCGCCGACGGATGCAGCCACAGCCTCGGGCACGTCTGATAGCATTTCCGCCAAGGAGACCTTGGCCGTCTCCATGTCGCTAAGCACGACTTCGTTGATAGCAGTGAGCTCCTTGATGTGGCTTTTCATCTCTTCGACTCTGTCTTGTTCCTCCACAAGCAACTTCTGGTCGGCCAACAGTGTCTGGATACGTTCTGAAAGCAATTCAATGCTGACGTCCATATGCATTCCAACCGCGACCTGCGTGGCAACGTCGGTCAGTTCCTGCCTAGCCTGGACTAGCTCCTCATCTAGCTTGTGCACAACCTCCGCATGCTCTTGCATGAGCACCTCGGCCTGCTCCTCGTAGCTCTTTTGCTCGCGCGCTTTGAATACAGACATATCCTCCTCGTGTCTCTCGCTCAGGAGCTTCACTGTTTCTTCGTGAGATTTCGTCGCTTCAACATGGCTGGCTAGCTTCTCTTCAAGTGTGGCCACGAGACTCTGATGCCTCGCGAGCTCCTTTATGGCCGTATCGTGACTAGCCATCAATTCCTCAAGTTGCGATTTCACTGCGGCATGTCCTGTCTCAAGCTCGGGAATCTTTGCAGCGTTGCTGTCGATGATGGCCTTGTACTCATCAATCTCGTTGCGCAGAGAGCCAATGAGCTCCTCATGCTCACTCTCAGAAACTCGAAGAAGTTCTTCGCTCAAAGACTTGTTGTTCTCGCTGTCGTTGTGATGGATGTTCTGCAAAGCCGCGATCTGCGCCTCAAGTTCGACCATGCTCGCACGCAGGCTAGCTTCGTTCTTCCCCGTTGAGTCGAGAAGCGCTCGGTGTTTTTCTTCCCAGTCAGCCAACTCGGCTTCCATATTAGCGATACGCTTCTGTCTTTCCTTCTCCGCCTCATCATCAGAAGCCGCGCCAGACGCGGATGATGCCACAGACTCCAAAGAACCACGTAGTTCCTCCACTTGAGATGTCAACTCCTTCTCGCGAATCTCGTGAGCCTCGCGCATCTGCGACATCTGCTTGTCATTTCGCTCAAGCTGATCACGCAGATTTGCCACCATGGACATGTCTCTGGGACTGGCCTTCAGACTCGACCTCTCCCGCGTTAGTCCCGAAATGATGGTCATCTTAGTTTCCATCTCCTTCTTGACTGAGGCAATGTCCGCCTCCAGCTCCTGAATACGCTCGCTTCGGGTATGGAGCTCATGCATGGCCGAGTTCAAGCTAAGCTCGAAACTCTGCATCACCTCGGGCTCATTCTCAAAGTTCTCGGTCGCAATGTTTCGCAGAGAAGCAAATGAGCGGTGTGCACGGTCAATTGCCAAAAGGTTTTGACTCGACTTCCGACGAATGACTGGAGTACTGGTTCTTGACGACGTAGCCTCAACTACTCGAGCCCTGTATACTTGAGTTTTGAGATCTTCGACCATATCGAGCGCTTCGTTGTGCCTTGATTCTAGCTTAGCGTACTTGTCGGTCAGACGCTCCTCGGCGGCTGCCTTTTCGTCGGCCAATTGTCGCAATCTTTCAATTTCGGCGGCCAATTGTTCCCTTTCTGCCTGCTGGGCCAAATTCTCATCCGACGCCCTGGGCTCCGGGGCGTCCACAAATTCTTCGGACCCAACTTCAGCCACTGAAGTGTCCATTGTAGTCGCATACTCCATGGCAGAGGATAACTCGGATGACAGAGACCGCGACAGGGATGAGCGTGGTTCACCTTTGTTAGCAGCCGACTTGCTGTCAGAAATGAATGAGTCAGGGCGAGTATGAGAGGGCGTCGAGGTGGATATTATCGAATCGCGCACATGCGACCGTTCAGGATGTCGGGCCTCATCAACAGCGTCCCGGAGCTCAGAGAGCGAACGAAGAGTTTCTTCGTACTTGGCCTGCAATTGGTCATATTCTTGGACCGTGGATTCATGTTCGACTCGGAGGTCCACTAGCTCTTGAGTAACCGTGTCCAACTTGTCACCGGCGAATCTGGTCTGTGGAACCATCTGCGAATCACTGCCATCTGTCGAATCCTTTGCATCGGTGGTACTGGATCGCTCAGCCATGTGACCATCGGTATTGAAATTCTCTTTCCAACCAGCATGATCATCAGCGACGTCTTTCGCGAGAATGGTCTCGTCGTGCTCGTCATGCTCCTCCGGAATGGGTCCATTAAGATGGCCGTTACGGCTGACATGGGATTGGCTACGAGAGTGATCTGAGAAACGTGCTGGCCGCGCGACGCCGCCGTTGGTGGTGGTGACAGTTTCAAGTCCTGTAGGCTTCCCTTTTCCAACATGATCGAGTTCATAAAGTAAGGAGTCCAGCTTGCCCAAGCTGCGTTGACGCTCCACAACTTGTTCTAAGCGATCCACTTCTCGCTGCATAAGTTCGGCATCTTGATCTGCTTCCGCTAAACGCTCCTCCAAGGTAGAGATGTAGTCTTCACAGGCAGATTCGTTCTCTCTGGCCCGAGCAATCTCTTTGCGAAGCTCGGTGATGATGGTGGCGTTCTTCTCCTCGCCACTACTTTGACCGTCAAGCTTTGCCTCAAGGTCATGCAGGTAGTTTTCGGTGCTCGCCTCACGGTCCATGAGCTTTTGAAGACGTGTTTGAAGTTGGCCATTGATAGTTTCAATATAAGCGCACTTGGTTTCCTTTTCCAGCAGCGAAGTCTCCGTGTTAGAAAGCGTTGTTCGGGTACTGGAGAGGGACTGCTCCAAGCTTTGTATTGTCTTCTCGTATTCCAACACCACTTGCTCGACGGCTTGAGCGAAGGAGTTGGAGCGGTTTATTCGATCATCGGCGGATGTGTCTCCGTTCTGTCCTAATTCTTCCGACTCGTTCTCTCGGGCTCTGGCAAGCTCGGATATGAGCCTGGCATGTCGCTGGCTCAACGCACTGTAGTTCTCCTGAGCATCTAGAAGCTGATTTTGAAGCTCCGACTCCCGTTCATTATGTCTGTCAGGGCGTTCATTAGGTGCTGCGCTGGCTCTCCGTAGAGTATTGTCGTTTCCATTGGAACTTCGGATTTGATCTCTCAAGAAGGAAACCTCTGCCCGGAGTCTTTCCACCAGGGCCTTGGAATCGCCGTCATCGACCTGCTGAATCTGGGGTTTTGACTGAATAGCCCTAGCGCGCTGAGCATATTGGACCGTGTTCAAAGTCTCGCTGAGATGAAACTCTGCAGGTGTAACACACGCAATCATGTAAGTGTAAGCATTGCCACCAAGCGAATCCTGCAGCAGTCGAGTGAGTTTGGAGTCTCTGTACGAGACGTGTGAGCCGGAATGGCGAGAAGATAATTGGCTGATGACTTTGCCGAGCGATGCTAAACCGGCGTTGATTGATATACCCTCTTTAGCTCGCTCTCCTTGTGCACCCGTATTTTTGAGCCGTTCGCTTCCGGCCAAATCGACAAAGTGAAGTTTACTGTCCGTTGTTACACCCATGTCCTGACCAGTCATGGCATCCAAGGGCATAGACAACCTTCTCTCTGCTCCTGTCGCAGGCTGTTTTTTCTTACGTTGTATCAGGTTTAATGAAAAGACGGCATGAGAGCGGGATGATTTCGCGTTGATCGCAGTCGCGTCGGTTTGGCGAATGTTCGAGCCAAAGCTAAGAGCGTTCATCAGATCGTCCACAGAGTTGATGTCAACTTGTCGGAGGCCAGTGAGGAGAATGTTTCCCTTGGTATCTTCCCGAATAGCAATGCTCGTTCTCTCGTTTGCCGGAGTAGTATCCGGAACAAGCAAATCACGTAATTGCTCGTTGTAGATCTCCACGTACGTTGCCTTTAAAGACCAATTTTGATCACCGAGGGCGTTTTGCTGGTAGGCGCGAGGCGTTCGCAAATTGGAGGTGGACTGTCGCTTTGAGGCGACGCTGCTACGTCCGCTGTGTGATGAATCAAGCTTCTCGAATAAGGCACTTGCAGCTCGGGGTATCAAGCCTGGACGAAACAAGAGCAAGCACGAGTTAGCCATCTCCGCGTCAGGTAGAAGCAAATGCTCATTAATATCAAACGCTCATTCACAGCCGACGCATAGCGTGCCCCCAAAAAAATCAGGGTGTTTACTTACCGATCATTGAATCATCATCTGCCTCGCCTGGACGAGAGGTTCCCATGGTATATGATTTCCCGGCACCAGACTGTCCGTAGGCCAAAACGGAGACGTTGTAGCCTTGGGTGAAGGCGCTGATCGAATCTGCCAGATATTCCCATATACCGTCCTGCATGACCTCAGGGCTGAAGACACGATCGAAAACAAAAACTTTGCGACCTTGTGGTGAATCTATTGCCAAGCTCGTGTTTGACGTCGTTTGCACCATGGAGCGCTGAAATCGTTGCGGGATTAAATCGTAACCGGGATCGGTGGACTTCAGAGGTGGACGCACCCGAACAGCTGGAGGAGACAACAGTCAGAAAGATGTAGATTCTACTATCACGAATAATTCGAGCCAAGTGTCTATGAGAAGAAGGGCGAAAACCAGTCGAGGAAACACTTACCGACTTTGACCGCGGTCCGACTTTCATCGTCAGACGCCCTGCTGCCGACGCCAGCCTTGCTGCTTATACTCAGTCTGCTAGAGCTCCTAGGGCTTGGCCTCATAAGGGCACTGAGAGGTCGCTCTCGCAGATGAAGAGGTGACGCGGGCGGTGAAGAAGTCATGCTGGGCAAGGCCACAGACTAGGCGGCCACAGGACTCGTCTATGGGAACGATGCTGGAAAGACGGATATTGCCAGATACCAAAGACAGGTGGTCTTTGAGGCCTGGAGGGGACAATCCGTCCGCCTCAGATGGATCGTCAAGCCTGAGGAGGCTCAGCGCCGCGGCGCGATTATTTTGACGAGACTTGGCAAACGTCGCGACGTCAGAGAGTGATCGGTCCTCGGACCATTCCAACTGTATTCGTATCGAGAGGTCGTTTTCGGTAGAAGTATATTCTCTTGGGCTTGCGGACACCGGGTGTCAGAATCTGCTTCACGCCAGCAGCTTTCTTTGACGTGGAGGACGGGTCACGACAAGAGCGATGGCCGTAGGGGCAAGCGTCGAACAGGGGTGAAGGAGACACGGATCGAGTTTACGGAGTAACTAAGTTCGAAGGTTGAGTATTATGGGTTATAGCTGCGAGATTGGTCAGGGGTCGGGCTGTCGAAAGAGCTAACAAAACAATGGAACTGGTATCAACCGAACCTAGCTGGTCCGGCCACGCGGCGAAAGAAAATCCCAATGCGAAGCCATCCAATCGGTCAGTTGTCAACAAGCCACTCGCAACTCCAATGTTCAAGGCCTGTTGTATTCAAGTACATCAATGTACCACTTGGCAATAAGGTGCGGCACAGATACAGTACTACCATATTCGGTAGGCAAGTAGAACTGTGTACTGTACCTAACCTCTGTCTCCGTAGGTCCGTGCTGGTCCGTGCCCTGGCCAGGCTGCCCGACGCCCGCGGTGTTGCCAACCACGAAGCTCTTCTTCTCGCTGCGAGCTATGTACTCCGTGGCCCGTCAAAGTTCAAACTCCAAGTTGCGAATATATACCTAATATGTACGGAGTATGTGCATTATCATTCACCTAATTGACCGTTCTTAACAATATTATAACAATATTATAACTAGGTATATACTTACAGCGCTGAAGGACCAATACTAAATAGTGACCAAACGCCAACAATTTTGATTGCTACACTACCTACCTGGTAGGCTGGTACCCAAAAGATCCAGATATGTACCTGCATACTCAAACAGGTACCCGACAATTTGCAGCCACATGATGACTGGGTTGCGCCTTGCATGTGCATTCTCACGCGCCATTTCGCTTACAGTACTTAGTCGAATAGTTAGACTCTTGGACTCTAAGAAGGCGCGGTAATAAAACACACGGTGATGCCTTTGATCCGTGGTCCAAGGGTTCTGGACGATTACCGAGGGCGGACGAACAGCCTCGTTCCCGCGCTGCCCATATTAACCATGCATGCACATGAGGAGCGCTAATTCATCTTCCGGCAACAGGCCGTTTGTAGCTCCGCGATAATATGGACAAGTTATACGCCTGTGTCAAGATGCTGACCGGGAAAGATGCGCGAGAAATGTCGCGTCAAGTGCTCGATAATCACATTCCCACGCCCCGGTATCGTATAGTGTGTACAGTAGGATAGAGCGACGTAGGACCGGATTCCGGCTAGCTCATCGACGATGACGACGTTAATCTATCTTGCTTCGTTATATGTACTCCTTAGGTGCCTCGCAATATCTACTCGACAACGCGACCAGAACGACGAGATGGCCGCATCCAATGCTTCCACTTTCAATTCTTAGTTTTCTCGCTAGGAACAGCCATGCCTTCGATGAGAGTTGAAAATATAAATAACATGATACTAATTTATGTTATAGAGAGATGCCCGAGGCAACTCCGGGAATTATCCCGACCTGGCTTCAATTGGATTGAATGTAGTGTGCTGCCTTGTCTCGGTGCGGAGAGAGCAAGTCTGTATCCGCTCTTGTGAACAAATCCGCAATATCTCGTGCTTCCGCAGGTAGCTGGGAGGCTATGCTCTCCCCGCTGACGGTGAGTACCACATCGTGTTGGTCTGGCCGAGACTTGTCGCAAGACTCGTAGCCAAAAGCCGAAGATCAGTCTCCCTCTCGTAGGCGCGATGTACGGGCCCCCATCAGCAGATCCCAACGAAGCCCACGTTGACGTGGATGTCGCTCGGCCCTCAGCTACGTGAAATAGAAAGTTCGCATCGGAATTGTACTATGACGATATCAGTTCTCGACATCCATGGTGTCTCAAATGCATTTTTGTTGAGGCCAGCCCAAAGGAAAAAACACTGCAGCAAACGTCCAACCATCGATAAAGATCTTGAGCCGCATCATGGTCGCATATCCGTAAGGTTCACAGAGTTCTTTCGTTGATGATTCCACTACCTTTACCGTGCTAGGTTTGTATGTATACATTTCTTGTTCACGGCAGCGAAACCACACATCCACTATCAACTTGGGCGGTGGAGAGAACCAAGGCGTTGCAGAAAGTAGGTAGGCACGAACAATTGGTGAGCCTCCCGATTCCCTTCGATTTTCCTATGCCCTTCCTAAACCTTGAAAGGAAGTCTTGCGAGCCTATGCCCGATCGGCGTCTTCTTCTTCCAGATTTGCCTCCTTTTCATCTCCCCCGAGATATTTAAGATATCATCAGCGGGCTGGGCGGTGTGGTTGCCATTGTCGGCCTACGAGAGGACAAGTCCAACTTCGTGCAGCGCAGGCACTGACTAGCATATCATCTCTGGTCGAGATCCTCATCCGAGAACAATTCGCCCGTGTTCGAAGTTTCGTGGTCGGTTGACTGCAGCGTTGTCATCTCCATCAGAACATCGCGCTCCGAGCAAATTGTCAAGGGCTATAAGGAGCTTCTCTGACTCGTCCTATCGAGTTAGCCAATCCAGCCCGCCCGACAACCTCGGTTGCTATTTGAATCGAGCCCAGACCGTGTTGAAGGTTTCGCTGTGGCATCCCATTTAACATCAGGGCAGTGCGGTGTTTCCTGTCAAGGGTCCGAAATATACACCAAAAGAACCTCGCAAGTTCAGAAATTTCCAGCCCGTGGATGGGCGTTTCGTTCTCGTACCGCAGGAGAAAGATTGGGCGCCAGGTAGTACCGCTACCAGCGTGTCGATGGTTGCTCCGATGCTGCTTACGCCAGCGTGCCCGTTACCTGTGACTCGAAACTTTAGGGACTCAACTTAGCCTATTCATGTAAAATTGTTGCAAACCGGAGGCCTTTGCGGGGATAATTCCTGTTCCTGGGCTCGAGACATGCGTCATCAGCAGCAGAGTTTTTCTTACTCCGTACGTATTTATGTGTTCTAATAAGTTGCCCCGCGTCACACGGCTCCGTCATCGGATCGTCCCAATTGGCTCTTGACTCCCACCCCCGGGTCGAACCCCGCTAACTTTTCATCCATGTGCCGCATCGAATAATCCATCGTGGAGATTCACACTTTTTTTTTCCAAAAATCAAAACAAAAGAAGAGACAAATCGCCCGCTCGCTTCCCAATTTGATATAACCCAATTGAAGCGTTACGAAGACTTCGAAAGGCTCTACCACCGAACAACTGTCATCATGTGCGGCGATAGAACTGCAGTCAACGGCAATGCCGCCTCTGCCGATAAGCCCTTGCACAAGCGAACGCCATACGAGTCTGTCGGCGACTTCCTTTCGAACACGGCAAACTTCAAGATTATCGAGAGCACATTGAGAGAGGGAGAACAATTTGCCAATGCTTTCTTTGACACAGGTGAGCTCCTGTTGCATCGTTGCGCCAACTGCGCCAATTGCGCATGCGCCGCGTTACTAACTGCGTGGCGCGACAACAGAGACCAAGATCAAGATGTACGAACCCTCAGTAAACCATCGCCTATTGTAACTCGAATTCTAATATGAGCAGTGCGACTGCATTGTCTGATTTCGGCGTCGAATATATCGAATTGACCAGCCCTGTTGCTTCGCAAGTATGCTGACTCAGAGGTTCTTTGGATGACCGGTTGATGCTAAAATTGCTCAGCAATCACGAGAGGACTGCGAGGCCATCTGCAAGCTCGGTCTCAAGAGCAAGATTCTCACACGTACGCTCTCAAGCCCCTGCGATAGGAATGGAGCAAGTTTTGCTAACAGTGTGTAGATGTCCGCTGTACAATGGAGGTACATTCTCTGCTGAAAATAACCCGGATATACCAAAGTTTTGTCGCTTAACCATTCAATAGGATGCCAGAATCGCTTGTGATACCGGTGGTGAGTCCACGATCAGTTGCAGGTTCTGTTTCTTCTTAATTCAGTTCTGACGCTTTCATAGTGGATGGAGTCGATCTGGTCATCGGCACGTCGAGCTTCTTGAGAGAGCACTCTCACGGAAAGGACATGGTGGCGATCGAGAAGGCCGCCATCGAGGTCATTAACTATGTTAAAAGGTAGTTTCAGGTTGATCATTTTACTGCATCTCAGCTAACCGTGTTGTAGCCGAGGTGTCGAAGTCCGCTTCTCATCAGAGGATAGCTTTAGAGTAAGCTCAAATAACACAAACCCGCATCTACTACCGCCCCAAAAACGTACAGAGGGAGAGGCGCAGCAGCAGTGTCACAACTAATGCCAAAATTCTCGGTAGTCTGACCTCGTGGATCTCCTTCAATTGTATCGCGCCGTCGATGTAAGTCTCCCTCTCCTCGAGTTTTGAAGATGCATAACTAATGTCAGCGTTTAGCGCGTCGGTGTCAATCGCGTCGGTCAGTTTTTCAAAATTCCTGAAGAGTCTTTGCACTTCGTACTTATACCTATCAGGTGTGGCCGACACCGTCGGATGCGCAACTCCTCGTCAGGTGTACGATCTTGTCCGCACGCTTCGAGGGGTTGTGTCGTGCGACATTGAAGTGCACTTGCACAATGACACGGGCTGTAAGTTCAGGTTTTCGATGGAGCTTCAGAGAATCTCGTTGGACGTCCTATACCGTGAGACTATTGTTAACTTCAACAGGCGCCATTGCAAACAGCCATGCCGCGCTTGAAGCTGGCGCGACGCGTAAGTAACCCAATTCTGAATTCGAGGCATTGTGGATGACTGCTTACCTATCTCGTTCAGACATTGACACAAGTGTGCTTGGAATCGTAAGTCTGAACCTTCACACCTTTCTGGAATGTCAAGCACTAAGACAAAACAGGGTGAGAGAAACGGTATCACTTCTCTCGGTGGTCTTATGGCCCGCATGATGGTCGGGAGCCGCGAATACGTCATGAGCCGATACAAGCTCCACAAGATTAAGGAGATCGAGGACATGGTGGCGGATGCTGTTCAAATCGTGAGTTCACCTTCTGTAAATGGCCGGCTTGATGAGTTATTGCTCGATCATGGCTCAGCTACTCTGAAAACGATCATGGAGGGTCTTGACGAACTAATTTGATGCCAGAACATCCCATTCAACAATCCCATTACTGGTAAGTATCTCATGGCTTTTCACTCGGCACATTCTCGTTATTCCTGTACCTAATTCATACTTCGTCATCATTATATTTCTCCGCTAATAACCCTTAATTAATTAGGTTTCGTAAGCATATTCTACCGTGCTGAATTTTGAACCCTTTTACTAGTTGCTAACTTTAGGTCCACGTAGTGCGCGTTCACTCATAAGGTACTACCAAGACTTGTGCATGCAGGAAGAATAATCGCTAATTCGTCACAGGCTGGGATTCATGCCAAGGCCATTCTCGCCAATCCGTCAACGTGAGCCGTGGTCCACCACCATCTTGTTGAAATATGACTGACTTTGCAAAGATACGAGATTTTGTCCCCTGAGGACTACGGGCTTAACCGATGTAAGTACTTCGTTCCTGGATGCAATGGGCCATGGTGCTAACTTCATACAGACGTTCAGTAAGTCGATACACAAGTGGCAAAATGATTGCATGCCAGCAGCAGTAGTCCTATACAGGCCTTTCCTATCACTTTGCCAGCGATGCTCAAAGTCAACACTGCCTGGAAATGCAACTGATGCAACTCGACTCCCTGTCCACAGACCAATTCTCTTTGCTTGGAGCCCTGACTAACGTTCCACAGTTTCGCTAGCCGACTGACTGGCTGGAACGCCATCAAGAGCCGAGTCGAGCAGCTGGGTCTTGCCATGAGCGACGCGCAGGTCAAGGAGGTGTATGTATCCCGATGCCCCCTCTAGTTAATTCTACTGACAGACGATGCAACAGTACTGCCAAGATCAAGCAGATGGCAGATATTCGACCCCTCGCCATCGACGACACTGACTCTATCATCCGTTCATTTCATCTGGAGCTTCAAGAGCAGAAGTAGACCAGCGGATAAGAGCTCGTGCGTTCACACGTTTGGAAAATGAAAAGTTCCCGTATATTGGCTCAAATGCAAATTGGACAAAGTAAATACCAAGAGTTGAGAAGCGTACAAAGCTGTCCTGTATTGAGACTGAGGGTCTAGAGAATCAACGCCTAGCTTGTTATTGACGCGGCTTAATAACAACAGGTAACCCGCCTTCGTCGAACAAAAATGCTCTGTAGTCTTTCAGCATGTGAGCTACAGTAGGTGCTGTCCTTACGGATGACACTAATAGGGGGAAGTGAGTACAGTATATTCAGAGTCTAGAGGTTTGCTTTGATGTAATCTAGTTTTTTTGGTAGGCGGCAACCAGTGCTAGGGCAACTAAATCAAGGTCCCTTTTACGCGAGAGTAGTAGTTATGTCGTTACTCGTACCGTTGGGAAACTACTAGGCAACCTCAAGCTGCGGTTTTTTGTTGGGGTTCAACTCGAGTGTTGGAAGAGAGACATGGAGGCTCAGGTGACGAAGCAAAGTTATCGCACAAAAGAATGGGCTGGCCACTCTGATGTGCTGCGACAAAAGTTTGCGTTTATCAGTCACGTGACGAACGTGACCACTTCGTACCTTGATAAACGCATGTTTCCACTTGACATTCAAATCTCGATATCGGCCTTGCGCTTTACAATGGCACCAATTGTAATTGATCTGATCTCTTCTAGTCCTTGTCCCTCCAAAGGTGCATCACCGGCTCCATCATCACAACCACAGCAGCTACAAGCTGCTCCTTCTGTGCCCAGCGTTGCTGGCCTCGACCATGAGTCTGACACAAGGACCAAGTCTTCGGCCAATGAAGGCGTCACGAATTTGACAACTCAAAAGCGGTCTTCGATGGGCACAGGCATAGAACTGAATTGGAGCGACTTCGATGAGATTGACGACAGCGCTTTCGATCTGCTTGATGAACCCCAACCGAAGCGGAGAAAGATTCCTGGTCCCGAAGCTGGACGTAAGGCACCCTTTGACTTATCAGCTGGCCATCGATCGGCATCAGTGCCAAAGCTTCCTCCATTGACGCATAATCAACGACCGCCTTCAAAGCGGCGTGAGCTGGAGCCCATCACATTTACAAGCTCGTTGGGAGAGACACAACCAAAATCGAGATCTCGCACGCCTTCGCCCTCTTCGAAGCACTGCGAATCCGCGCAGAAGGCCATTCAAGTCGAACACGATGAACCATTTCTATCGGATCCGTTTGAAACTCCCCGACAACCGGTGAAGCAATCGACGGCCAGGAGGGCAGTGTCTTTTGATCCTTTCATGAGCTCATCCCCGACGCAGTCCTCGAAGGCGCAAGACCGAGCAAACATTACAAAGTCATGCAGGCCAGGCCTGGCCAAAAGACCTGATGCACAGCCGAAGCAGAGATTCGAATCTGATCCGTTCACAGACAGTCCACCTTCACCAGAGCGGGCGACCGGCACAGATGATGTTCTAATATGTATCGACGATTCCTCGGAAGCCTCTTCCAAATCCAGCGATGAAGAGCTACCATCAATAATGGATATGGATCTGACGAAGCGACGGGCGCGGTCTCCGATGCGACGCACGCAGAGCGATACTACGTGGTCCAATCCCAAGGCACCGAAGAAGACGCGTGCTCCGAATAAGACTACGAGTACGAGACCGAAACAGACCGCCGCCGAACGTGAAGCCGAGAAAGAGAACAAACGCCGAGAGAGAGAGCAGCTCAAGGCCGAAAAAATGGTAGAGAAGCATCGTCTTGCGGCATTAGCAGAAGTCAACAAGCTTCGCACAGATAAGAAGGTATCCACGCCCGAAATGATTGTCGACTTGCCGTCTGGCTTAGATGCCGGACTCCAAATCCAGATAGCGCAAATGCTGCAGGGCTTGGGAGTTGAGCATACTACCTGGAGTTGCCCCAATCATAGCATGATCAAGTGGCGGCGTAAGGTGATATCGAAATTCAATCAAGACATGGGCCGATGGGAGCCTATTCCCCAACGCATCGCTCAGGAAGAAATTGCTCTGGTCATATTCGTAGCCGAGGAGTTTGTATCTCTGGCGCTCCAAGGTGCACTACCTGAACGTGTTGCTGAGATCCAACGCCAGAATGGGCGCAAAAAGCTCATCTTTCTTCTGCAGGGCTTGACGGCCTGGTCTCGCAAGAATCGCAGCATTCGCAATCGAAAATTCACTTCGGGCGTCCGAGCTGCTGACGATGTATCAGCAGCAGCATCGTCATCATCATCGAGGCCATCAAAAGCGCGCGCTGCTGCCGCCGCCGAATATATATCAGAAGACATCATCGAAGATGCCATGCTCTCTCTTCAAGTCGAGCACGGCATACTACTTCACCATACAGCTGTGACTATAGACACCGCAAAATGGGTCATCAACTTCACGCAACACATTTCCACGATTCCCTACAGGAGACAAAGAGATCAGGCTACCTCGGTGGCTGGATTTTGCATGGAAAGCGGGCAGGTACGCACGGGAGATGATGCGCAAAGCACATACCTACGCATGTTACAAGAAATTGTACGCATTACTGGTCCCATTGCGCATGGCGTGGCGGGTGTGTTCAAGACCGTGACTGAATTGGTGCATGGGCTGGAAGAGGGAGGTCCGGAGACACTTGCGGAAGTGAAGAAGGTTGCGAATAAGGACGGGGCGCTGACGGATCGTAACGTGGGCCAGGCTGTGAGTCGACGAGTACATAGAATTTTTACCAGTACGGATGAGAACAGCACAGATGTCTAGCATCGAAGGACCATGTCGACAGCGATGCGTGCCGCGAAACACTTATGGGTTCAATTGCCTACATGCAAATGTCTTTGGTCATGAATAATCGCATAATCACATACAAACACACACACTAGGTATCACACACAGAGAGAAGGGAGTGAATCATGGATGTGGGAATAGAAAATTGTTTCTGATATTTGTTTAAGTAGGAAGGCATTTTCGGATCTATTTAGTTCTAGTGACAGGAATATCACAGTCGCAGAATTTCGTCTGCGGTCCTCAATCCTAGGACATCGTTCGACCATGTACCTAATCTCAGCGATAAGATGTCAGCAAACAGACTCTTGCCAAAGACAAAATTGTGTACGTTTGACAGGAACAGGTAAGTGCGTTTCAGACAGCGGTTGAACAAGTCGATTCCACATTGTAATTCAGAACAGGTCTGTGAATAATTGCTTTTTCATCATAGAGAAGTGCGCGAGACACTTGGCACTTGTTGGGAAGGGTAGTGTGGGGGTGCTGATGTATCAGAAAAGAAGGTATTTACCTTGATGTGTAAGGCTAAGTCTTCGAGTCGTCTGCTTTGCGCTTGCGGGAGGAGGGAAAGAAAAAGTTTTCCAGTGTCTTTTGCCGCTCATCATGGGCGGCGCTACCGATTCCGCCGCGCGTCTTGCGTAGACGAGCGAGATGTTTGGTGCAGTTAGTTGAAGAGACGCTGCTGTTGAGTGAGGACCAAGGCCCAAGATCTTGAACCATCGCAGATGAGGTGGCAGGTTTCCTAGTCAATTTCATGTCCAAGAACCCTGTATTGCTCCAGCTTGTCCTGTGAGAAGACAACTGCGCAACACCCAAGCCCGCAGAGGAGATGCGAGCCAGCTTGCCGGCTAGCGTCTGAGTCAGAAAACCGAGCATGATGCCATGGCTCACCACAACGACACAAGCCTTCTCGGAGTCAAGATCCAGTGTCTGCACAATGATGGGCCAAAGATGCTGATCCAAAAAGGCCGTCGCCCTTATCTTCATGTCATCTGGGGTCTCGGCACCTGTCTGCGACGGGCGCGGCGCAGCAGATGTTGCAGGAGCGTATTGAACACCCTCCCAGTTCCCGAAATGCTTCTCTCGAAGCTCAGGTACATGAGTGGCGCACAATACATGTCCATTCGCATCACGACTCGCTTCGTTGAATGCGTCACATACGGCCTTGGCAGTCTTTGCAGCACGTTGCAGAGGAGATGACAGGACATGGCGGATGTCGAGCCCAGCCTGCAGAAGACCTACTGCTAGACGCCTTGTCTGCAGCACCCCGTGAGCCGTTAAAGCAGCGTCACGAGAGCCACCGTACAGACCAGCAACGTTGTCGACACTCTCCGCATGACGAATGAAAAGCAGGTGCATTGACCTTAAGGATGAGTCGTGGGGACCATATTCCGATGGTTTGAAGCTCACGGCTTAGGATGAGGGCATGAAGAAAAGAAATATGTGGACGTTGGCTGGGGCTTTTTGTAGCTGGAAATTTTTTCTCTGGTGGGTTTGTTCCGCTGAAATTGCATAACCGGGGCTTGATCCACTCTTCAGAACCCCGGAACTTTTGGAAGGGGCCACAAAAGATGAATATAGTCGATACTGTACCTAAAAGGGCCCAGGGGTCAGAATTCAGAGCTCGGACGACACGACATGGAATTGCCGGTCTACGGAGTAGGGAATCAGGGTCCAGGGATTTCAGACGGAGCAAGTGAACAGGATCCGTGGCGTATATTTTAAGCCGGATGAATCTTGTACGACCATTGTCTGGCCCCTGAATGATGAAACGTTGGCAATGAAGTTGAATCGCCCTCCATTTGCGCTAGGTATGCACTTGATTCATAATCATTTGCAGGTATCACGGCTGACTCGTGAGTCGTCACTCAAGTCACTACGACTCGCGTTACGCGGCGCGACCCGAGCGTGCAATCTCAGTCCGGCAGTCCGGCAGTTGGCAATGAACCCTGAGCTCGGTTGACCATGTGAGACGAGACGCCTTTCACGTTGTCGACGCCAAGCTTTCGTACTGGCGGGCGATTCAAATTTGTAGGGGGGGATGAAATCGAATCGCCCGCCAGTAGTCTGAAATCCTGTTCGACTCCTCTATTGCTGTTTATCCGGCTTCAAAACCCTTCCTGGAGCCAGCGATTGGCATGAAGGAGGGAAATATGATCATTTTCGATAGGTAGATACATACTGAACGCCCAACTAGACTAATTCAAATAAGATACCTACATACATATACTGGGCACATTCCTCCACACGTACAAGCCTCATGATCTTAATTTTACTCGCCAAATCGTTCTCTTTTGTCCTCACAGAGAAGCAAATTCACAGTCGCTCCTTTATCAACATCCGATACCCTCTTTCGACAGTAAGAAGCCATCATTGTTTCCATGCCCCTGAATGATCGCGCCTCTACTAAATCTCATTCTTCAGACCATGAAGTCTGCCGCCTGCCTCGCCCTCGCCGTGGCCCTAGCGGCCCAGACCGCTGTAGCAAGCTCAGTCAAGAATTGCCAGCCGTTCTCCCTAAACCGCGTGGGATGTGTCAATGACATCGGTGGCTGTCAGCAGCGAGACTGTGACGACCAAATTTGGCGTTTGCAGTGTACCTGTCCGGATGACTATCCTCACGTCAAGTGCGGCTTTAAATGCCCCCCCAACAGCAATGGCGGCTTCTGAACCCGGACGGGACCGATAATGTTATAGATCCATTTGCTTCAGCCTTTTGATTTACGAGTCAACTGCCGAGATACTCGTTGGTTCTTCAATTTCAGTCGTGCAATTGTATCACGTGGAAGAGCTGTGTGAGAAAGGAATAGCAAATCAAATTGGACACAAGATGGAACGATTGCCCGTACGTTGCGACGACAACACCAAAAGAATAAAGAAAAGGATTGATATATGTAAAGCAAGCAACGCGATCAGTACAAGTAACTCCCTTTACCGACCCATCTGCAAAGTGCCTGTGCCACCCACAGACCTGCAACTGTCTCCGGAGTCTATGCTATACAGCACGATTGAAAAGTCTAGGAAAAAAAATGATATGCTGCCCTGTTCCTCATAATTTGGTGTCAACTTATTAATTCATCGTGTTGGTCAAGCCGCTTCCTCTTCGTAGTGTTTGATCGACGGTTGCAACCCGTTCCCATGGACATCCGACATGATCGTCCTGGTTCATAGCCTGCATGCCGGCGTTCATCCTTCCAAACTGCCAATCGGGCAATGTTATCTCCATATCTTCTGAGTACCTCGTCGGGTCGGGCTCGGCGTGAAAGTCTCGTCTGGCCAACTTCCAGTCGACTCAGGCTTCCTAACACTCTTTGGTCCACCAGGGCGCGCTTCTGTCCCCTGAAGAGGGCCTCCCCACAGCCTCAATAGCGGCAACCCATCCAGCTTGGAAGCCGCGAATTTGATCGTCCACTTGTTGCAACTGCGCCACGAGATGCGATGGGTCGGGCATGGCCTTCACCTGCGACGAAATCCTCCGTAAGCCTCCGGAATAACTCCACCTCGCCGGGGCCTTAGTGGAGGTCGGTTCTTTGGGGTTTGGAGAACCTCTCCCTGGAATGATGGTGCGGGGGGTCTCATGATCTGAGTCACACCGCATGTCTTCCCGTATCGTGGTAGACGCGAACGGGATATTCGAGAAGGTGAGATTCAGAACGTGCCCGTCTCTGTAAGTTACCACCCCCGGGGGCCTATGATGCAGCCCATCGGCGGCTCAAGCGCCGTGACGTGATCCAGTACAGTGTAGCTGAGGCTGTCTATAACAATTCAGCATGGCGTGGGCGTTTACATCCAGCCACAAATGGTATCTCGACCCATTGGTCGTTGCGGTACCATTCAGAGGTGGTAAGCTGGTCTGTTGCCCTTTCTAATAGGTCATGACCCTGGGCCTCGTCTCCTCGCAACCCAGGCGTCGATCGGGACGTATGTATAGTTCGTTCCTCGGGTGGTTCTGCGATTTTGCCGGGTACATCACCCATGGCTCCTGTGCCTGTACGGTTACCACGTTGCCGTTCTCAAAGCTACCTACTTTGTAGCAATGTGATGTGTTGTGCGGAACCGTTTCCTACGCTGGTCCACGCCGCCTATAGGTGTTTGGCGCTCCTCTCTCTGAGCAGTGAGAGCTTTGCGCACTCATTCCTGGGCCGGAAGTCGTATCATTCTCAGAGAGCAGAGAGCACTGCGAAGCGACTCTGGAACAATGTGTTCGTATAGTGGTTGTCGGTTGGGCCTTGCGGAGGCGCGTCCGTCATTTCCACTTTCGCGGTCGGTCTAGGTAGGTGGAACGAGGACGAGGGGACGACGGCGGATTCTCCATTCGTGGGTGCGGCCGGCGCCCTCGGCACGGGAGGACTGCCTTCCTGCCGGGACATACTCCAGTACATATGTATCTTCTTTGACTGTTGTAGGTCGGACATTTGACTTACTTACCTAACCCGCTTGGGAGCCGCGGGCAGTCATCGTGGCGATTTGCGCATTGGCCCGAGGGACGGCACTGAAGGGTACAATTACAATCTCGGATTCTCGGGGGCTGGGGTCGGGGCCCTAGAGCGATATCCCGAGCTACTGTATACTCCGTAGTATACCTACGGCCCACGGGTTACAAATATAGAGGCCCTGGCAGCTGGCTGCTGCTCCGCCAGTAATAAATAGGTACGCTGAAGATCTAGAGTGCCCTGCACTTCACCGGAGCGATAATAATAACAGAACGCTGGTCCGGGGTACAGAGTACTCGTGCCACGATTTCGCATTTTGTCACTATGAGCACTATTCTCACCACATCACGACAGCCTCGTTCTGGCCCCGACCTTCTAATGAATTCAGTGCAGAATCCCATTTTCATCTAGATACCATTTTCTCTGCTTCAAACAACATATGTTTCGTAGAGTTGTGCTGGTAGATCTGTGAAAGACTGTGACAGATTCTGGCTTGGCTCTGTCTCTTCCTGGCGCTCAGGCACGTGATCGAAAGCAGGAGTCGGAGTAGAACGCGAGGCTCGCAGCAAATCGGAATGCCGCGCCGCTACCTATTGCAACTCTGGCCTTCGGAGCTCTCTTGAAATACTCCATGGGCATCTCTGTATGTCAAGTTCCAATCAATCCATATCAGTTCACGTTGTTGAGATGCTGATATTTCTATTTTGTACTCCGTACGGCACATCAAATTAATGCACCACTGTCGCCATATTGGCTGTCGAAATTGTTTCAGCATAATCTAAGGCCGTTTATGTATGCACGATTCGATTCCCAGAGTAATCATATTTCCTCTTGTTTCTAAGACAAACAGGATCAAAAGTGAAGCCGTCGAAACTTGTGCGCGTTGCTGCTCTGTTCACGTTCGGAGTTCCCTGTGCGGGATGTGGATGATACCTGGGGTCAGTGCCAAGTGGACTCCGGAATATACGATGACTCAATGGGAACAAGCACGAGAAGCTTACAGTGTACACATCACGACCGATGACCTTTAACAACTCAGGGAGAGTTGACGATTCGTCCTGGGGACGACGACAAGCAGAGAATCCTTGTCCCCCGAGGCCTCGCCGCGGAAGAAGATTGGGAGACCGGAGGGGAGCAGATCGAGACAGGTAGCTTACTCCAACTGCCGATGGACCCATTTGTGAAGAAACAGGAGAGAGACTGTCGAGGACTCGAGTCCCGAAGCACCAATGACGAACCCCGACGATCCCCAACGGCCCAACTCCCGCTTCACGCCAGTCCCGTGAGTCGTGACGGATTTTAATTTTTAACTGAGAGCGGAGGCTGCGTAGCAAGCATTTCGACATGTACGAGGTTAGTTTCCGTCTGTTCTATGTGCTTCCTGTCCTGCACGACGCTTCCCGAATCATCTGGCAAGGAGGCCTACTGTTCTGCAGGCATCTTACTACATACATATCATAATCTATGTATTGGACACCGCAACGGGCTCGAGGATCTGACGACGGATTTCCACCGCGGCACAAGGGTTTTCCGTTGTGGAGTTCAGAAAAGTAGAAGTACAACGAGATCTGGGGATTATTCTGGGCGAGCTCCGGCGAACCTTGCTAGTGTAACATAATTGTAGTAATGTGACTAATGTCCATTGTCGGTTTGTGTACGTACCTGATACCAGGTAGCCTATCTACCCAAATCACGTATGGAGATGGACCGTAGATCTAGGTCTTCAAATTTCAATATATATCTCAACTCGTCCTCAACGAATTGCCAGGGTGGAAGACGAGTCGCCGGGGCCCGGGCGGGGAGTCGGTCCTCGGACAGTAGCTTCCGCATGATATTGGAGTCGCGCTTATACATGACGGCGACTGTCGGAGCGCAGGGGAGGCGCCATCAGGGGCAGTCCGGCCGATAGTATGGCAAGGCAGAATCGGTGCACCGTGCCTCTCGCACACCATGCTTCGAAGCGAGAATTGTCTGGGTTGCCTTCAATGCCTTGTATGCCGCGTATACCATGTTCTTCCGTTTGCACAACATTTTCTTTTCTGGTGAACAAGACGAAGCATCTGATAGGCTTAGTTAGGCTACGCTTAATAGGACAAGATGTAAGTACCTACGCAGTCTATATATAAGGCATCATGCATGGAAGGAGCAAAAGAGGCCATCCAAGACAGGGCTGAGGGAGCGGTATGAGTTGTGACAGCTACAATTTACAGCTCTTATCGTTGCACTGCACATATCCCTCACTAAGCTGAGTTCCTACGAGCTTGGTTTTATAACTCATGACCTTTTGGTCGGCCGGGAGGGGTATCCGATCCTCACAGGGGTCAGAACGATCGTCGATATGGAATTGCTGGCCTAGAGGCTAGAGATCTCATCAGGAGCAAGTGAACAGGATCATCGGTGTTAAGCCGAAATGATACTTGTTAGGTATGCATGGTTGTATGTTTGACTATGTAGGCACATAGATATGTCTGGGTGATGAAACCTTGACATTGGACAATGAAGCTGAATCGCCTTCCATTAGCGCTACATTCAAGGCTGAGTCCCGAATCTAGTCACGACTCACTCGACTCGTTAATCTTAGTCCAGCGTTTAACAATGAACCCTGAGCTCGCTTGAATATGTGAGCGAGAGGCTTCTCACGCTGTCGGTGCTATAAGCATTTGTGTCTGAGTGCCCCGGTCGGCTCCTCTATATTGCCTGTCAATCTAATCCGTCTTGGAAACCGTTTAGGAGGCAGCGGTTGGCATGAAGGAGAGACTTGAGACTCGGAGAGTGTGACCATTTGCCGATTATGGATATATATTGGGCATATTCTTCCACACTCTCAAGCTTCATCATCTTGATTCCGCTACTCGCGAAAATCTGTCTTTGAACTTCCATCCTGACGAAAGCAAATACGCAACCACTTTTTTTTATCAACACCAGACACCGTCCTCTTTCGACAGTAAGAAGTCACTATTGTTACCAAGTTCCTGAATGATAGCGCCTCTACTAAATCTCAGTTTTCAGACCATGAAGTCTGCTGCCTGCCTCGCCTTTGCCTTGGCCCTAATCGCCCAGACGGCGGTTGCAAGCTCATCCAAGGGTTGCCAGCCATTCTTCTGGATCGCCGTGGGCTGTTTCAATGATGCGGGTGACTGTGTGCAGGGAGATTGCAAAAGCCACTTTTTTTATTTGGAGTGTACCTGTCCGGATGACCATCCTCACGTCAAGTGCGGCTGGGAATGCCCCGACTCCAAGCGCCCCCCAACTTTGAACTCTAAGGGCGGCTTCTGAAGACCGAAACCCGGACGGAACCAATCTGTATATAGAGAAAACACTTGAATCATCTTTTCCAGGCCACATATGCAGAAATTCTCGTCGATTGTTCAATTTCAGCCGTATGATTGTATCGTGTGAGAAAGCAACCGGAATTGATTTAGACACAAGACGGAATGAATATCCGTAACGGAAACGCCCACAGAATCAAGAAAAGGGTATCGTAATATTCATGTAAAGCAAACAACGGCATCAATGCAACTAACTCCCTTTACCAATCCATCTCCAACGCGCCACTCACGAGCCCCAAACCTACAACTGTCTCTATTATATACAGCCCGATTTAAAATCTAACCAAAAAAAAAAAACAACGACATGCTGCTCGATTCCTCACCATTTAATGTCAACTTGTTAATTTATCTCGTTGATCAAGCCGCTGCCCCTTCGTAGTGTTTCATCAACCCGTTCCCATGGACATGATCGTCCTGATTCATAGCCTGCATGCCGGCATTCATCCTTCCAAACTGCCACTCGGGCAGAGTAATCCCCGTCTGCTCCTGAATAGTGGTCATCAGAGGTGGCAGCATCTGATAGACGTTGCGCATAGCAGCAGTGGCATCACCGCCCGTCTCGTTACTACCGCTGCCGCTTCCTCCGCCCGTGTTCCAGACACTAATCTTGGGCTGTAGACCACGAATTGCCTCAGCATTGGCCTTGGCTAGCTCGATATACGTGCCCTTCTCGATCATCATGTACTGGATCAGTCCGGCAGGCCCACCAAAAGCAGTCGCCATCTTGGCGTAGGCGTCGGCCATGGCGGCAATACCCTCTGCCTCCTTGATCTGAGAAACGGCATGTGCCTCAGCGCGCTTCTGAGCGGCGTAGTTGTCGGCTTCGGCATCAATACGCGTCTTGTAGACGTCGGCATCAGCCATGCGCTGGTTGGCTTCTTGTCGAGCGCGCGCATCCGCCGAAACTTCATAGGCAGCCGCATCAGCAGCCTGCTGCTTACTCTCACGGGCAATAGTAGCCTTGGCGACGTCCTTGGCACGCAGGCGTTCGACTTCGGCCGCTCCACGCTTCAACTCAACTTGCTTCTTCAGCTCCTCGTCCTTGGACTCGAGCGCACGCTGGGCCTCGACGCGCGCAATGTCCACGTCTCGGTTCAGCATCGTCTGCCGTGTGTTGAGCTGAGCCTCGGCCTGGGCGCGCTCGATGTCCCGTTCGGTCTTTTGCACTGCCGTCTCGGCGTTGATCTTGGCAATTTCACGATCCTGCTCTCCCTTGCGCTGAGCCTCGCCGACGTTACCGCGTAGCTGAGCAGCAGCCACGTCGATCCTGGCTTGGTTGGTGGCGCCCTCATGGGCTTTGCGGGACAGAGACTCAAAATACACGGAGCCTGGGGCATCTTTGAGCTCTTTGACCTACTCGGGAAGACCGATTAGTTGGTATGGTGTAGATTGGGGTATGCGGCAAATCGGAAAGAGAAGTGTTTCATGTTTCAAGAGGAGAAGGGGCGGTGCAGCGGTGCCCAGGCCCCAATGGCCCCTCTTAGGTAGGGTCCCACAGTACCTAGGTACAAGGTATGTATGTAGGTAGGTAGGCTCAAGAATGCAAGAAACGTGAACACAACAACTTGACGTTCACAATTTCAAGTGTACGTACATTGGCATTGTAAATCTTCAATCTGGTAAGACGGTGGTCAGCCTTCCTTGGCACTTCATTTATTCCAGATGGTATGCCTCATACGGAGTATGGATCATCTCTCTCAGGCCAAATGAAGAATACATACCCAAACTGATCCAATTCGCTCTGAATATTGCGAAAAATGCGCTTCTTGAACACCTCTCGCTCCGTGAAGATCTCCTCCATGGTCATGCTGGACACCAGCACCCGCGTTTCGCCCTCGATGATACCCTTGACAATGCTGGCCACATGCGTGCCCTCGTCGGTTTTACCACTCTCCGATTGCGCCAGCAGCATGGCGTACTTCATCAAGGCATCACCGCGGTCTTCACGATTTCCCGTTGTCTCGGCCTCGGGCGGGTCTTCAAATCGGCCGGCGTTGGCACCGCGCTGGTTTACATCGGGCCCAACAGTGAAGACGACGGGGAGAGCAAACTGGAGCTTCTCCCGCGTCATGGCCCTCAGGTCCATGGCATAATCGTGCGGCTGGACGCTGAAGCGCGTGCATCGCTGCAGGGGCCACACCCAACATGCTTTGGTGATCTTGACGGTGCGAACCCCCATGCCCGTGACGGCGAGATACTCATCTGGGCGGGAGATTTTGTACGACATTGCGATGGACGAGCGTTGAGGAAGTTAGTGATGAGCTCTGAAGTAGCTTGTTGGGAGGGGCGGCGAGTGAACTATCTCGGGCAGATAATGATGAAGCTTCAACTCGAGAAGTCTCGAGTGGCAGTGCCGAAGATTCTTTGAATCCAAAAGAAAAGAGGGGAAAACAGAAGAAGAAGTAAAAGCTGGGAGCGTTGCAGATTTCCAGTATCGAAGAGTATAAAAGGCAAGACGTTGATGATATGTGAATTGGCTTTCCAGATGCGTCACAACACAGTTCGGTGAGCATTCCTCTCCGTCTTATATCGTTATATGCATCCTTTATAATACTCTGCAGATTACACGCATCAAGCGTCCAGACCACCAGAAAGTCTGCCTGGGTGACTGGGTCAGCCCGGCATCATCGGCTCCCACCGAGAGCCTGCCTGATGCTGCATCACCAGCAAGGTTGACGTTGGGACTGATCTGCTCACTGCTGTCAGCTGATACATAGGTAGTGACTGATCTGCCTCGCATTTCCGCTCGGTGGCGCGGTTGCTAGTCGAATCAATGGATCCTTGGACCTTATCGACAACCCATATCTGGATTTTGCTTCTTTGAAGTTTCTGGAATTCCGCCGTCAAGGTGTGAGAACTAGGCGACCTTCACTGTTCAGTTAGGTACCTAATGTTACCTCGATGAAATCGCCCGCTAATTTGTCAGAGCTGTGGCACGTACTTGTTTAGCTTCGGGGTTTGTGACGTTTTTTCTTCATTTTCTTACCGAAGATGGCAATGCTATGCTGATGTTGTCGCATCCGGCCCAACATGTGCTCAATTCATAGGGATGGCTTGGCTGGTTGATCATGACTTCACGTTTTGGGCAGAACCAATCCCTATTCGATGTTCATTCAGCTGACGCGCCACCGTGCACTAACATATAATACTGGCCGCCAAGCAGCTGCGCCGCCGCGAAGCCTGCGTTACGCCTTGGGTCATGTGCTTCATCTCCGCTCCCCTGGTCAATTCCAGAAGTTCAGCCTTGCGTGGTGCTTCAGAGCTGGCCTTCGCCATCTTCAAAGAATATGTACATTCCCTTGGTCAGTCGAGTCTCTTCTTCCAAAACAAACTCAGCTTTCGCAGGCCATTCACATCTATCAACGCTTCGCGGCTTCGGAAAATGTCGCAAGATATTTCCACTTCAACATCAGGATGCCACGACCATCCACCGCCGTACACTCTTCTGCCCTCTGCCATAGCAGGCGAGTCAGCCTCGCCATCATCGCGCTTCTCCGGGCAGCTCTTGGGCCTACGAGGCCAATTACGTCGAGAACGGGCTGCTCGATCCTCAGCGCAAGACCGCCTTGACGACCTGTTACTCTCTCTGCTGGTCCCCCACGTTGAAGCTCTCCTTGGCTCCATCGCTGCCATCAGCCCCGTCCCTTCGCTCGTGGAGGCAACACTCGTCCCAAGCGATGCCGTCGGTGGAAGCTGGCGGCTTAGCGACACCGAGGGAAACCAGAATGGCCAATTCATCAAGCTGATTCGGGTGGACCGGCATTCCAAGATGCCAGGGGACAAGAGATACCTGCCTGATCGCACGAATTCAGCGATATTAGATACAACCGGTCAAGAGCAGCTATTCAATGATGAAAGGGGGCATTTGAAAGACGAGAGCGACAATGGGACACAGACTGGCTCGAACGCAGATATCTGGTGGTGGTCAGACGAAGAACTGGCGCGTCGACTGGCCGGTCACCTTCAGCCGGCACCCGAGACAGCCGAAGGAGGTTCCTTCGAGAGACAAACCAGCTATGCAGAAGCGGGGCCCAGCAAACAAATAGGTAAGAAAGCTGGTCGCTGGTCGTTCTTCAGCAAGGAATCCCCTCGTCCTATGGCGCAAAGCCCAAAGCCCATGCATTTACCATCTCACGGCACGACACCGTCTCCTGCACCATCGGATGACGTTAGTATGGAGGTGAATGCGGAAGAAGCCACTTTTAGACGACAGAATGAGATGGGCATCTGGGAGAGCAAGACAGGATGGGGGTTGGTGGTGAGAGTGTGTATCAGGATATGAGTCAATCTCGTGCTCCTGCTTTCATTCTTCCATTCTCTCTTATCTTGTAAGTGCTGCGTTTCTTTGAGAACATGTTGCAGGATATGTCAACAAGAGCGAGTACCTGTCCAGCATGTATGTGCTGTGGTGCAGTGACAGAAATGTACGCATGATGCCAGTCTTGACCCCGCAGAATAATCGTATCTTCCCGGAGCCCAATTATCACAAAGACAGACACAATGCCACACGCGATGGAAAACTCAAAAATCATGGAGCTCGCCAATCGACGGTGCGATCCCGAGATTTTCGTGACAATTACTGTCTGAGTCGTGGCCAGATCAACATATATCCTACGTTCTTGAGCATTCCCTGCCCTTCTTCAATCTTGTCAATCAGTCGAGCTCATCAAGCTTGCCAACACCATCTGACTCGATGGCCAATTTCAAGTACTCAATATATTCCTGGATAGTCCCAGGTACGGGTTCCTCATTAAGGGATAAAATATCAACATAAATGAGTGCTGAACCCGGGGTTAGCAGATACCCTGTTCGAGCGGAATCGTACTTGCGCTTACCATGGTCCGTCAGATCGCTCCATCCATCAACGATGCCCTGAAGTTGGCTTGTCGTGAGCAACATTGGTGGGATACTCTCCGGTTCAAAGTCGATCAGGTTCAGAAGTGACCTGAGATAAGTCTCCATGTCGTTCCAACTGACCAGGAGGTTCTGGATTGTCTCAACAAGGGGACCAATCTCTGTGCTGAGATCTTGGATTTGAGACTGGTATCATTGTTAGATTCATGATTCATCTACCCTCTCACCCCTTCTTTCATGCCCGATTCTGTTTCGTCGGAGTCTGAAAATGGCCCCCGTCCCTACTCATCATTTACCCCCATGGCATCGTCCTTGGGTACTGCTTGCAACACTTGTGGCTCATGAATTACTCACTGAAATGAAAGTCACGTTGATCTGCAGTCGTGACGCCACCAACATGCTCGACCTGTGTTCGTCCAAAAGCTTCCTGACCTTTTCCATGGCTGCTTGCAACTTTTCCCTTGCATTTTTGGTTTGTACCACGGTTCCGATGCTAATGGCAGTGCCGATGGGACACCTTTTAACGGCAGGTTAGCGGGCTGATAGCAATTTCCATGAGTACACGCGTGTGCCTTCTCCTGATGCAGTCCATGTTTCGTACTTACACCCACATATAATTTGGTGTACACAAACGTTCCTCGTTCTCTAAACCACGCATCAAGGAAGGATTAGTCATGCTGTTTTCGGAAAGTAGAGCTAGATGTGTCTTGAGACGCACAAAGGAAACCAGTCTTACTCTCGTCGATTTTACCCTGTGCATATCTGATATCATCCTGGGCTTCTTTGATCTTCACTTCCAGAGAATCCATGTTATTGCCTTCCTTGACCAGCTGCTTCGTCAAGGATTTAGCATTATTGTGCATCGAGACACCGTGCGCCTCAAAGATTTTCTCAAAAGCGACCAATCCCTTGAGGGCCTCCGCAGCAGCAGCTCTCATGACACTAATGTTGCGTAGCTTTGTCTTCGCCTTGAATTGGATACTCTCCTTGAGATCCACCACCACTGACTTGTTTGGATTAGTCTTTCTGATTTCTTCGTGGAAGGTCCCAATGTACTCCAACATGAGAGGATAGCTAGACGTGTCTAGAGTCCTGCCCGACAACATGGCGTAGCTTGTAATGGTCGTGACGAGATTGAGGATCCAAATCCAGACTAACTCTTTGAACCGCACGCAGTCCGCCTTGATCTGTATGAGAATATTGACATCAGCGTTAAGCCTGCGCCAGAGAAGTTGAAGCACTTTGAGTATGGTGATCGGAGGATAGGTGAGATACGAGGTCTACTCACAGAGCGATATGTCGCGACAAGATTCTCCACCTCATTGCTAAGGTCTACGCTGACTTCTCCGCTCGTGGCATTGATGCCCAACCATCGTAAGTACTCTTCACGGCTCCCTTGAAGCTTTCGTCCCGCGCCAAGAGCTCGTATCAGGGTCTTTACTCCGGGGGCATTGAAGATAAAGGTCCTGGCCGCGTCTGTATTGTCTGTATACGCGCTCCCCTCGTCGCTCGTACGGTTGTCAACGTACATTTCTCTGGGAGAAAAGAAGGACGGGTCCTTAATAGGCCTTTTGACATCGAAATCTGACATCGTTGTAATGGGAGTAAGAGGGTTGCCAGCCAGAGTGCAGATTTTCTGAATGGACGAGAGTTACGATGCTTCTAGAAGGAGCAGTTTGCTAATTTTGGAGTAGGAGATTGGGATCCAAGATTTTCAGGAAGGAACACTAAAGAAAGGTCGAATCTGTCGAATTTATAATATCTTGTTTAATGCGATACCTTACCGATACATTTTTGGCCCGTAATAATCTGCGCAGTGCGGTTGTCGCGGTCGAAAATGATGAAAGCATCGCGACCCCTTCCGTCTGGATGCCCGATCACGCTGCCTGACAGGAGTTCTCCTTCCTTGATAGGAAATCAGGAACGGATCGTACACATGGCTCTCCCCCAAAGTGAGGGGTACGCGGTCTGTCGCACGACCTGATACAACGTGCTGGGCGTAAGCAAAAAAAAAAAACATGTGTCAGGGGGAGCAATTGCACGAGACAGCTGTCAGCGATTTGACATGTCCTTTGACACATGTCAAAATATATGCAACCATGCCCGTTGTTTTGATGAAAGAAGTGAAAGAAAGGCAAGAGCGTTGCACATAGTCCACAGAAACTGGTCTTGGCCATTTTAGTCGCCTGATTTCTCGATCAACGATGACGTGTGAACAAGCGAGATAGGGGAGTTTGACAAGCGCCAAAAGAGGAACGGCGATGTCAATCGGCATGTGTCAGATGGTTCAAGGCAAACGCGGGTATTCTTTACCCACTGAGAGTCTTTGAGCAAACGGGTAATGCTTTTTTTAACCTTTCCACACTTGATCCGGCATCGTGAACGGTAGACTTTCCATCGTACAATTAGTGGGCAGGCACTCTAGTTGACGAGACTGAGGCTGACCTTTTTATTGTCTCAGCATACCCCGCGAGAGTCGAAACAGGGGCGAGCAAAGTTCCAAGTTTAAAAAACAGCTGCCGTTGATCGAAACCCAGCCTCAGTCCCTGAGAAGTGGAAGACGCATGCAACATCCACCGACTGACGAATGTCCATTGCTTGGCCCCAATTTCAATCATGAAAATTGTTCATATAGATATAGAGACCAATTCGTTCTCGATAGGTTTACCACAACAGACTCTCTGGCTTTCCCTTGACGAGTGTTGTGGGAGAGAGAGCAACGTCTTGCCGCATCAAATATCCTGATGATACTGAGCGTGTTTACCGATGGCCTTTGAAACTGATAAAAAGAAGCATCCTGCGATGAGGAAATGAAACCTTCGTGTTGAGAGGGTTACTGCTCTCAAGAGCAAAACTCGAAACAATGTGGCAATCTCTCAAGTCTTGCTGATATGATGTTTGAAACAAGAATAACGGAATCGCAGCCACCGATGCATCATGCCAGCTTCTTTATGGAATGGCAAAATCCCGAAGACCTGAAGCCTTCCCCTTGACACCTATGCGTTTTTGTTGATCTCCGTCTTGAATTCGCTGACTATGAAAGAGAGTAATTTGTTAGCCTCGAATGCACCACAGCACCGAGAAGTACGTGTATTGCTTCACTCTCGACCTACCCTGTTCGTGCAAGTCCTTCCACGTCTCGAGAATTATGGTTTCATGCAGGTGCGAAGTGGGCACTGAGCCTATATCAACAATGTCGACGTAGTCGCGCACGCAGCTGTGATCCCACATTATATCGTTGAAGCCGCCTACATTTAAGTGTCCTTACGTTAACCAGGCGGATTACTCCCGTATTTTCGGACGGTAGGCACGTGAGTGCCTCTTTGGCCTTCACAGTCTTTAGAGGCAATTGGAGTGATAGGAAGGGAATACTCACCGACGATCTTCTGTAGCTCTATTACTGACGCACGAATGTCCTTGGTGAAGTCGAGCTCCGCAACCCATGTCTACACCAGGTAAGGAAGACAGGATTAGCAGACGCCTTTCCCCGCCAAAAAAAATTGCAGAAGAGAAATGAAAGGAGTTTGTGCGAGAGTCTGCCAACCGTTCCTTCCGATATCTACGCACCCGCAAAGATTCAACAGCCGTAATGTTGAGCGCCATCTGCGCCATGTCGGGACAAAACTTTTGCAAGAGCCGAGAACGAATCTCGTCCGCGCAGAGATTCCCGCAAATCTTCTGAAGCTGTTTTTGCGCCAGATCAATTTTATCGATGCGTTCAGAAATGGCCCCCTTTGTGGCTTTGACAGAAGCCGACGTTTCACGGATATGGGCTTCGCGGGCGTCCAGTTTGGCCATCAAAGTGTCGCGCGTTGTCCGCATGTCGAGGTAGGTTCGGCATTTGTATAGCTTATCTAGACCGTCGAATATCTCCTCTATTCGAAGTGTCAACTTTGTGCGGGCGAAGCATTGAAAGGCAGGTGGCGTTCTCTCACGGTAGTCCCTCGGTGCAGCAGCTGCGAGGTCGAGCATCTTGTCGCATACCCTGCCGAATTCATTGTACGTGTTCTATGTGTCATATAAATTGGCATCATTTCATTCGTCATGGACTTGCTTATTGAGTCAGGTAAATTTTTGCTTGCCTCAAGCTCTTGAGCTATGACATGGATCTAGTTTTCGTTACGTCAGCCTCTGACCTGCATCTGACCTTGGAAATACAGAGAGTTTCAAGATCACTAAACGAGCTCAAAAAGTACTATACCTTGGCCATGGAAGACATCAAGTTGTAAACAATAACTCGCAGCTGTCGAAGTCGTCCTCAAGTCAGCGCAGTTCTCGCTGTCAGTGGGGAGTGCGGGGCAATGGGGCATGCCTCGTTTGCCCCGGCTTCAGAAAACTTGAAGAACTCCGTGATCTTCTGCTTGGTATGCGGTGCGGATATGATTTTTCTGTTGGCTGCTATGGAGCTTCTGAACGCTGATGCATGGCAAACAAATTGCTTGTCAATCGTCAGACCTTTCGGGGTGAGCGTCTTTTCGTTGAAGGACCCCATGGCGAGTGGACGTAAGACGAAGGGAAGTCTCCTAGATGACAGCGGCTAAGATGATTCGGACTGCCGATGATCGTACACAGCAACAGCATCAGAGGCTGTTGAAACTTGATGCTGATCAAGATTCAGAAAGTGGGCTCCCGATGTATGCGTCTCCTATTATAGGTGTCTTCCAGGACGGGATCGGCACAACACGCTGCAGCCGTTTGGAGATTGCAGCAAACAAGACCATGTGCTGATGATGAGTTGGTGTAACCCGGACTCGAAAAGTGGCAATTCTGTTCCGCGCGAATCGAAGGCATTGAAAGCCTAACGAATCTGGCCTGACATGCAACCCGCCATTTCGAGCCATTCCATCTGACCTTGAATTTTAAGCCCCCTTTTTGGCAATGTGAGGGGTTCCTCGCGTCCTTCGTCTGATCTCTGCCAAGCTGCTACACGTGTTTGATAATCCAATGCTTTCGTGTTGTTGTGTTTCTCCCTCTGCTTGCGCATAGCTGCCACGCAACACTGTGATTAGATTTGGTCACGACAGCCGCCGTAGACCCTTCATCAGCGGGATCTCAAGCTCGATCTTGACATCAAGATGGGTCGATCACTGCAATCTGAGCTGTATCTTGCATCAGGCAATGCACAAGGGGCTGAAATCGACATCTCAAGTTGCAACCTTACTACCTAGGTAGTCACCTTTAGGTACAAAGGTTTTCCGTACCTATGTATTCCAATTTCCCATTATCCATAGCAAACGAGGGGGTCGATAGACTGCAACTCCCAGGGTAAGAAGACATGCAACCGCCCCCCACTTTTTCTCGGTCGGCTCCACTTTTTTGGAATTTCAAAAACCGGAAAAGCCCGACCGGCGATTTGCCCAACACGCACCACGTGATCTAGGGCTGCCCTTCTTACGTGAGAATGTAAGGAGAATGACGCAGCTGATCTCTGTCCAGTGCTCTGAATGTCAAAGTGAAGTAATTCAATCAAGCGCGGGTGGCT